>CABHPQ010172755.1:0-39433 GCA_902168405.1 Peromyscus aztecus | reverse complement strand
AATCTGTATCCCCCAGACCTCTTCCTCTGGGTCTCCTTTCGGGGACTCTCCCTGTATTCCAAACAGCTGAATGTACATTAGTTTCCACCAATTACAGCTTTTTCTCTAAAAATAGATCTCTTTATTTAAGGTTCTGGGTATTATACCAACATATATATTAAAGTATTATTTAAATAGGATATAAAACACAGTGCAAAATTCGACAAAAATACAAATATGTAAGAAAGGTGTATAGCCTTCGCATGCCGAAGCCACACACCAAGGCAGTCACTTTGACCTCGATGTCCTTGCAGGTCCCCAGTTGCCGTGTACAGGGCTATCACGCAGGTTAAGTGCTGAGCACATTATGAATGTTTGTGTTGATCCTTGTGCCCTTTCTGGGGCTTCCCACAGGCTTTTTGTCCATGACCTAAGAGCTGAAAGGAGCTGGAATTTAGAATGACCAAAAGGCTCAGGCTAGACCAGAAAGTAAGCTTTGGGAACTGTTCTTTTAAACAATAAAGTGGAAGCAGAGTTGGTTGGGCTCTGGTTTCAGGGAGCCCCTGACTGGAAGGTGTGACGGTGACAAGGCAGGAATGGGGTGACATGGAGGGGAGACAGGTTGGAAGGTAGGTATTCTTGTCACTCTTGACTTAAGGGGGGGTCTCCCCAGAGTCTGAACAGACGGAGGATTCTAGCGCATAGACAGTTAAGCGACATGGGTGGCCCCACGCCACACATACCTGAGAACCCCCTGAATCCTCACCGTACCCGTGTGACAGCTGCACAAGGGGGAACTGAGGCACAGAGATTGAGAGTGGCTTGCTCAGATATCTACTGGTAAGTAGCAGAGCCGGGATTTGAACTGAGATCTGGTTCATGCAATGCTATACATGACCTGTGGAGGAGGGTGTGTCTATCCTTGGGGTCCACAGACACCTGGCTTCGCCTGTTTCATTTTGTCCAAGGATGATTTTCCATAAGGTCTGTCATCCCTGGGACAATGGGCAGACTGGAACTCGACTAGTCTCTGACCACAGCTCCATCCCTCTCACAGGTTACCTACAGCAGCTGGGTCATAGGAAATGGCGACATCTTACAGCTCAATCCAAATGACAAAGAGCCTGTGAGTAATCCGCAAATAGTGGCCATGATCACCTCAGGAAGGGACAAGTGCCTCTTGAGACCTGGAGGTGTCTCTGGTCCCTGGGAAGTGCAGTAGAGGTAGCAATGCCAGACTGGATGGGCCACCAGGGCCAGCTCACCTGGCCATATAACCTCCCAGCATCCCATCCCTGACCTCTGTCCTCTGCAGGCTTGAAGTGTCCCAGCAGCTGGCGATGCTGTCCTTGGGTTCTGATTCCCACTCCTCCTCCTCCTCTTCCTCCTCCTCTTCCTCCCCCTCCTCTTCCTCAGGGTGGCTGTCCCAGGAGAAAGTCAGTGTCTGAAGAGAAACTGGGGGTTCCCCAGGAACCAGATCTCTCTTTGGGGATAAGGAATCCCAAATTCTCCACCTGGAGAGGTCATCTTTCAGCAGCTCTTCCAAGGTGCCCAAGTCCTCAGAAAATTCCAGGCATGGAAACGCCTCCTGGTGCCCATCCCCACCAGGCTCTTGATCTGGCTCCTTCTTGTTCAAATAGCTGGAAGATCCAGTTGCATCCTTAAGTGAGGAGTCCACTGTGCTGGGCCAGCTCCTGTCTGAAGAGTCCCAGGTGGATGAGTTTTCACTCCCCCCTGAGTCTACCCCAGACTCATCTGTCTCTGAGTGCCCCATAACCGGGAGCGTCTCCTTCATGAAGAGGGGCGGTTCCAGGTAGGGCTGGATGCTGTCACTGTCATCTGTGTCCTCATCTTCATCCTCGGTGCTGTCCTTCTCTGGTCCTGCCTGTAGTGTGCCTGGGCCTCTGACTCGAGGGACTGATCTGATCCTTATGGTCAGTTCTTTCTGGGGACAGAGGATCAGGTCATCTGGGAACTCAGGTCCACTGGGCTGAAAGGTTGCCATCGGAGATCTGTATTCAGAGAAATCCTGATGTAGGAAGGGAAGGGGAGAGAAAGTGATTCGGGTTTCTTGAAACAGGACTGGCTGAATCTGGGGCCCCTGGCAATAGTCCAGATGGTTTCAAGTGGAAGTTGTTTCTTTGGGAGGTGTTTCCAGAAAACACCAGGACCAAGCACAGTTGGGGAAGGAGTGTTGCTGTGAGGGGGCAGTTCTCTAGCAAAAACCTTAACTGTTCTGAGGAGCCATTGCACAGATGCACCTCAGAGCTACCCCACCGATGGGGGAGGCACCTGGGCTATTAAGGGAGATACAAATGGTGTGGGCAATGCCATTAAGTGTGAGAAATCCTGCTGGTGTGGGAGATCTACTGACTGCCATGAATAGGCAGCCTTAGGGCTGGGCCAATGCACTGCTCACTACTCTGCTATGACACAGGGACACAGGGCATTCTGTCTTCGGAGCCTGTCACTCCCTGAGTATTTAGAGAGTCCCACCTGGTTCAGCTCTCCTCTGACCTCTCTAGGCCTCTCCCTTCCTCCAGTTAGCTCCTGGATTCTGACAGAGTATCTTGCACCCCAATATTGGCCTGGTGATGCTCGGCCTTGGTCAAGTTGCAAACTAAGCATTTAGAGCCTTAAACAATGCCCCCATCTGTACTATTTCCTACCCCACACACTTCTGACCCTCTCTCCTGGGTCTCAGGTCTGGGTGCTTCTCTTTGCACCCGATAAATCCTTAGCAGAGGTAGAGTGATTCCATGGAAAGGGGCTTAGGCATCTCTCCCTGGTGGGCAGATTTGCTGTTGGATTTGGGGTTAAAGGAATGCACTGCCAGAGGTGGGAATTTAGACACTGAGACAAGATGGCCAACGTTACAATCTGGGCCAGGTCGATATTCTGTGTGAAGCATTCGAAACTCAGCCCCACTTTCTGTTTCTCAACACCCCACTTCTACATACCCCTCCATGCCCTCTATACACTCCAGATGTGCCATACCATTGCTTGAGGCCTCTTCACCCACTGAAACCAGGGGTCCCCTTCCAGTTTCTTCCAGATCACAGCTGCTGCAGCAGCGGCTAGCAGTAGAGGCAAGAGTAAGGGCAGTGCCAGGACAGCCCAGCTGATCCCTAGGGAGGAGAGAAACAGAAACTGCAGACGGATCAATGGTCCAGTCCCTCCGTGTGCCAGGTGCTTCCGGTGACCATCCTCCTCATGCCTCAGGAGGATAAGCCCTTTCTGGTGGAAGCCAAGGCTCAGAGAGGCTATGTAAACTACCCAAAGACATACAGTCAGTGTGGCAGAGCTGGAATTTCCATAAGTGAACACATCTCTCGGTTTCTGCTTTCAACAATCCTATCACCAGACTTCTGAAGTCCCTACTCTAGTGCCATTTTGCACTCACCTGGGGCCTCAAGGGAGATGCAGCTGGGCTCAGAGAAGTGGCTATACTTGTGGGCAATGAAGGTATAGATGGTTCTGGCACTGAGGCAGTGACGTCCACTAGCACCTTGCTGGAGAGGGATCTGCATGGGTTGGTCACGTGGAGTGGCAGGAAACAGGGTCTGTTTGGAGAAGTAAGCAGCAATGAGCATGCGCCCAGCTGATGGGTACATGTAGTGGGGTGGCCTGGTGAGATAGGGCGGGACCCAGGAGCTTTTATTTCCTTTCTTACATTAAAGTGCAAGCATGGGGCTGGAGAGATGGCTCAGCAGTTAAGAGCATTGGCTGTTCTTCCAGAGGACCCAAGTTCAATTCCCAGCACCCATGTGGGGGCTCACTACTGTCTATAACTGTAGTCTAGTGAGATCAGGTACCCTCTTCTGGTGTGCAAATGAACATTCGGACAGAACACCCACACACATAAATAAAAAAAAAAAAAAAGAAAGTGCAAGCACCAAAGGTAATTTCTATTTCCTGGTTTCTTCTCAGCTGAATTTCCTTGTATACACCATTGGGGTTCAAAATCAGCCTGCTACTCGGGGTCACTCCTATGTAGCTCAAGGTCTGCAGGGACCCACATTTCCACGGGGGATAAGGGCTATTCAATCACTGTAGGTTCAGAAGCTGCCCCAGTTGCCCAGTGCAGTTCAAGGCAGGGGCGGGTGGCTTGTGAGAAGGGAGATATGCCCTGAATACAAAATGCCTACCAGTTTCCAAAGACAGAGGAGAAAAAGAAGGCAAAACAGCAATATTAATTCCGTGTTGACATGGCAATATGCTATGGGATAAAAGGCAGGCGGATCTATTGTAGAATATTAGTTAAAGATGAGTTACATTCGTTTATGTTGAGGAACATTTGTTTAATGATGCAAAGATGTGGTGCATTCTTTTGTGTTGCATTTGTTTAACTCTGTGAAGCTGTGTTACTTTGCCTGTCTAAAACACCTGATTGGTCAAATAAAGAGCTGAACGGCCAATAGCTAGGCAGGAGAAAGGATAGGTGGGGCAGACAGGCAGAGAGAATAAATAGGAGGAGAAATTTGGGAGAAAAAAAGATTGAGGTACAAAAGAAAAGAGGACTCCAGGGGCCAGCCACCCAGCTATACAACAAGCCACAGAGTGAGAGGAAAGGTATACAGGAATACAAAAAGGTAAAAGCCCAGAGGGATAAGGTAGAAGGAATAGTTTAAGTTAAGAAAAGCTAGCTAGAAACAAGCCAATCCAAGGCCAGGCATTCATAAAAAAGAAATAAGTCTCCACATATTTATTTGGAGCTGGGTGGTGGGCCCCCCAAAAGAGCCAAAGAGTTAAAAGAACCAACTACACGGATCTTTGTGAGTTTGAGGCCAGCCTGATCTACATAAGTGAGTTCCAGGACAGCCAGGGTTATGTAGAGACCCTGTCTCAAAACAAAATAGTCAAGCCAGGCATGGTTGTGCATGCCTGTAATACCAACACTTAGGAGGTGGAGGCAGGAGGGTCAGGGATTCAAGGTCATCCTTGGCTACATAGCAAGTTCAAGGCCAGCCTGGACTATAGGAAATCCTATCTCAACCACCTCCCCTCCCTCAAACCTAGCTACCTGTTTCCTTTAACTTAATGAGGAACATTTTAAATGACTTGGGGCCAGTCACTTCCTGTCAAGCTTAATGACCTGAGCTCAATCCCTAAGAACCAGGAAGTGGAAAGAGAGGCCCAACTTCACAAAGTTGTCCTCTGACCTCCAGACACATGCTGTGGCATACACGCCTGCTCTGCCCCCACAGAGTCACTCACACAAAATAACTATATGCAATAAAAAAATTTTAAATGACATATATGGCTCATAGTATGTTCCTGTTGGGCAATGCCAGGTAGGATGTTGATTTAATTGACTTACAAAAATTATACATATTTAATCCAAGCATGGTGGCATGTACCTGTAATCCCAGTATTCATTCAGGAGGTTGAGGCAGGAGGACTGAGTTTGGGCTAACCTGGACTACACAATGAGATCCAGATTTGAACAAATTGTATATGCTGATGGGGTATGGGGTGCTGTTTTACTATCCATGAAATTCTGGAAGGCAGAAACCACCTTATGTTCGCATCCCTAGGATCACAGGTGTGAATGTTAGAAGAGTGAATAAGAGCCAGGGTCATCGAGCCATGCATGGCCTTGCCAACTCTACCCCACCACCTAATTTCACAAGTGAGAACCCAGCTTACTTCCATATTGTCTACAAGTGGCGACGTATGAGTTACAGCCGCGGAGCCCAGACTCTGAGGCCACAGTGGCAAACATATTGACTCTCTGGTCCTGTACAGAAAAAGGTTTTCTAATCAGTTGTAAATGAACGTTCAGGCCTGTTCCTGGTATGTGCTGGAATGTGCAAAGAGCAATTCACAGTTATCTCTGGGGGCCTCTGCTTTGCCTGCAGCTCGCCTGGATTTTTCTGGGCTTCCTGTAATGAATCCAGTGACTTGGAGAATCAGTCTCCTTCAGTCAAACTTTTATGGGTGTGGGAGAGGGAGAGCTGGGGAGCAACTCAGTCAATAAGGTGCTTTCTGCGCAAGCGTGAGGACCTGAGTTTGCTCCCTGGCACCCACATAAAACTCTGGGCATGTCCGTAATCCCAGAGCTATTGAGGCAGAGACAGGATCATCTCTGGACTTGCT
Organism: Peromyscus aztecus; assembly: GCA_902168405.1. Taxonomy (NCBI): domain Eukaryota; kingdom Metazoa; phylum Chordata; class Mammalia; order Rodentia; family Cricetidae; genus Peromyscus; species Peromyscus aztecus. The sequence goes on along the minus strand of CABHPQ010172755.1, from coordinate 33,355 downwards.
GGCCAGTTAGCCTAGCTTAATCTGGAGTGCCTGGTTCACCGAGAGACCCTGTCTCAAAAAATAAGGTGGGGCATTAATGCTATAGCATTCAGATCTTTGTGAGTCTGGTCTATATAACAAGTTCCAGGCCAGCCAGGGCTACATGGTGAGACCCTGTCTGGAAAAAAAAAAAAAAAGAGTGGAAAGTGACTGATGGAGATACCTGGGGCTGCCATGTGAACACATACTTGTGGATATGCACTGGCACACTCAAGTGTACACATTCTTGGGCTTGTGCCCCACCCCGCTCGGAGGCAAGGCCCACAACTTCCAAGATGAGGTTGAAAACTATGGTGCAGTGGAGGCCTGTCCCATGAAGGGCAAAGTGCCTTCTGTGCCATCTCCTGTCACACAGGCCATGGGGTTGCACACCTTCAAGGGCTGACTGGAGTCAGGGAGCCTTGGGAGGCTTCCTGGAGGAAAGTGTAGGAAGCAGTGTGAGAAGTGAGGTGGGAGACCCCATTCGGGACAGCACAGGCTCCCCTACCTTGTGTCCCACGCCCTCCTTCCAGAATTCCACCTCGTACTTCAGGTCCAGCGAAGGCATGCAAGGTGGCAGCTGGTAGGTGGCGTTGACCCTTAGGATCTTCTCCATCTGGGTGAGTACAAGGGTGGGTGGGGCTGGCTCCACTGTCAGAAACAGAATAGAACCGTCAAAAACCTCTGGGGGACATTCTCCTGTCTGTCCTGCCCAGACAGCAGTCACATTAGCATTTTTTTTTTTCAAATATCTACTGTGCTGCAAGCTCCTCACAGCCCTTTTATTCACCTCTCACTGGCCCTGGGAGGGAAGCGTCACAGCCCCACTGTGTGTGTTTTATGCATGTGTGTGCATGTGTTTCTGTGGGTGAGCATACCTGTGAGTACATGTGCAGAGACCAGAGGTCCATGTGTATCTTCCTCTGTTGAACTCCACTTATCCTTTGAGTCAGGGTCTCTCACTGAACCTGGGGCTCACTGAAGCATTTGACCACTGAGCTCTCTCCCCAGTCTTCACCAACTCAATTTTTAAAAATAAAGCAAGACCCTAGAAGCTATAACTTGCCAGAATACACTACTAGTAGTGGGTGGGTACTAGATGGGCATCGGGATCCTTCTGACTTTAGATAAGTCTGGGGGAGGAAGGGTGATCACGGGGGTGGGATGGGGATGGGGGCTGTGAACACCAAACAGTAACCTCACAAAACTTAGCTCTGTCTCTTGCTGTCCCAGAAAGGTGAAAGGTGGGGGCGGGAAGGTGGATTAGTTAAAGATGTCCAAGGAAAGCAAGCCAGCACAATGTGTCTAGACATAACATTAGATGTCCCACGGGGCTGCTCTTCAAGCAGCCACAGGATATCTGTAATTCCTGAGACTCTTCTATCCACAGAAACATTGCCATCTGGTCTTTAATGTATGAAACCAAAGAAAGCCATTGACTTCATTTCTGCTCACAAGATGGAGTCTGGCAAACCCCTTGGCTGCGGGTACTTGGGGCCCACGGTGGAAAAGGAAGCCTGTCTTGGAAGTGGAAGCTGGAGCTCAAAGATCTTCTCTGGGAGTCAGGGAGAATTGCCCCAGACTGTCAACCTGAATGGCATTTGTTTACCTAGCTGGATTTTACAGCTGCTTTGGACCAATGCCCCCATTTCCCTGTCTCCTCCATTTTTTATTAGTGTTACCTTCCTCTCTCACATTTTATACAGGGAACAGAGATTGTATACCTTGGCCTTGCCAACTCAGAGGTGGGGCGGAACCGTGTCCATAAGTTGTACTGAGTGGATTGTATCCAAGCTACCATCTGACGCTCTGGTTCAGACACTACCCGGGAGATCTTGGAATTTTAGTTAATGTTGTAATAAGAGGCAACTTTGGGGACCTTGATACGGCATGAATGAATTCTGCATTTGCAAATAATGTGAATTTGGGGGCCAAGAGGAAAGCCCATGGCAGGCAGATCCACCCTGATCCCTGGATGCGGCCAGTCTGCGGTGTCATTATTGAGTGGCAAAAGGAATTTCAGTTAAGGTTCAGAGCCTTAAAATGGTGAGTTTATCCTTGGGCTGTGCAGATAGGCCCAGGGCCTTCAAGAGTAGAGGACTTCCTGCTGTTGGCAACAGAAAAGACAGAGCAGAGGGGGAGGTGCCGAGACATGACTAGGACACCATTGTGCCACCTCCGGTTAGAAGAGGGGGTGGTGGGAGCGTGAGGAGGAATGCAGGCATCTTAGCAGCTTGGAGAGGGTCCTAGCTGGTGAGCAGTGAGGGACCGGGACCTCAGCCAGGCAACCGGAATGAGCTCAGAAGTTCATTCTGCCCTGGGCGTCTATGGTGAGACCCAGGCAGAGGCGTGGTGGAGCTCCCTGGACCTCTGACCCAGAGAAGCCAATCTGACCTACATGGCAAGTTCCGGGTCAGTCACTATCTGGAAAACAAAGGTAGGACTGTGCCTGATGAATTGTGACACTAGAGGTCGCCCTATGATGCCTACATGCGCACATGCCTACATGCATACACACATGAACACATGTTCAAACGTATTAATACATACACAAACACATACAAGATGTTGTGCCGGACAGTGGTCTTAGAAGGGATAGCTGCTCACTCAGTATTTTCATTAAAAGGACCTACCTTCAATATTTATCTTATTTGTATGTATGTATATATGTATGTATGTATGTATGTATGTATGTATGTATGTGCATGCCTGTGTGTGTGTGTGTGTGTGTGTGTGTGTGTGTGTGTATGGCGAAGGAGGCCAGAAGATGGCGTCAAATCCCCTAGAACTGGAGTTACAGTCTGTTGTGAGCCACCTGTGGGTACTAGGAACCAAACTCTGGTCCTCTGCAAGAACAGCAATGTGTCTTCAGCCTCGGGACTCACCGTCAAAAAGGTACTCCAGGTACCCAGACTCCACCTGTGGGGACCTGCCACGAACTGAAGCCGCCTGCACTCGCCCTCTGAACTTGTTGTACAGATCCTGTCTCTTGAGGCACATCAGGGGACACACCAGAGCCCCGATGCCTGCACACTGCTCCACTTTTCGCCAACGTTGGGAGCTGGGATAGCTGAGGGGAGACAGAAGAGGGTGGGCCATGGACTCACCAAACATGCATCCCACCCTTCAGCCAGATGCCGCTGTTACATCTGCCTGTCCATCTGCTCAGCCGGGCAGCCACTGGCAGACAAGTGTGGATGGGAATCCTGTCTCTGCCATGGATATCTCTGGGTCCTTCCACAGGGCACTGGCCTTCAGTCCCAGTCTACAGATCTGCAGTGATTCCTCACAAGGCTATGGTGGAGCCCCTATCACTAATGTTAGGGGGTACTTTCTGTGTGGTGATTTGCTCAGGCATCTGTAGACCACCAGCGACAGGCCAGGGGCCATGGTGGGCTGAGTGAGTGTCAGAGGCAAACACATAAGTCTTCATATGACTGCAACATCCTCAGAACACAGGGGTCAAAAAAGTGACTTATGCCCAGGCATTATTCCAGGTACCAGTGACTCAATGAAGCATGGCAGATGAGGCCCCGCTTCCCCAAAGTTCACAGCTGATGGGAGGGAACAGCAGACAATCACCACACCCGCAAGGTAAATCCAGGTACAGTAGTAATAGCAGTAGGTACAGTGATAACATGTTAAAAACACAGCAGCTGACTTCAAAGGGCAGCTCGGAAGAGACCAGGGAGACGGTGCTCCCCAGTGAGGAGGACGGTGCTCCCCAGTGAGGAGGAAGAGGAGACCAGGTGATGGAGAGAGAGCAAGAGACAGAACAAAGGCCTGAGACAGTGTGCTGGGTAGTTCTTGTCAACTCAGTACAAGGCAGGATCATCCAGGACGAGGGAACTTAACTGAGAAAATGCCTCCATCGGATTGGCCTGTAGGCAAGTCTGTGGGGCATTTTTTTGACCAATGATTGATGTAGGAGGGCAAAGCCCACTGTGGGTGGTGCCACTCCTGTGCAGGTGGTCCTGGGCTGTATAAGAAAGCAGACCAAGCCAGGCGTGGTAGCACACGCCTTTAATCCCACTACTGGGAGGCAGAGGCAGGTGGATCTCTGTGAGTTCAAGGTCAGCCTGGGCTACAGAGTGAGCTCCAGGAAAGGCGCAAAGCTACACAGAGAAACACTGTCTCGAAAAACAAAAAACAAAACAAACAAACAAAAAAACCCACCCCCCCCCAAAAAAAAAGAAAAAGAAAGAAAGCAGACGGAGCAAACCATGAAGGGCAAGCCAGTAAGCAGCACTCCTCCATGGTCTCGGCTTCAGTTCCTGCCTCCAGGTTTCTGTCCTGCTTTGAGTTCCTGTCCTGACTGACTTCCCTCCGTGATCAACTGTGACCTGGACAGGCAAGCCAAGTCAACCCTTTCCTTCTGAAGTGGCTTTCGGTCACGGTGTTTACCGCAGCAATGGAAAGTGAACTAGAATGCATGGGGAGGAGTTTGGTACAACCAGAGAGATGCAAGGCCAGAGCGCTAAAGTCCAGTGGGTAAGGGATGGTGAGGCCCAGGTGGATCAGGGAGGAGGGGGACAGGGAGGTGGCAGGTCGGGGCAGTCCAGGTCTGGGTTAAGAGTGTGAATGTATCCTAAGCATGATGGGATCTGCTGTGTTTTGAAGGCCCGTGTTCCTCCAAATGAATGTTGGAGTTTAAACCCCAAAGGGATGCCTTCTGGGTATTAAATCATGAGGACAATATGGCTAGTAAGGATGGCCTTCTAAACATGGCTTCAGAGAGCTGCTGGACACTCTGCCTCTTTCCCACGTGAGGACACAGGGGTGGCATCTCTGCCGTATAAGGATGCAGTGAGAAGGCCTGATCTTAGGAGTGTCCCTCTCCAGATACCAGGTCTGCTAGTGACTTGCCCTTGGGCTCCTTAGCTTCCAGAAATATGGAGCTAGATAGTTACTGTCTCTAACTTACACAGACCAAGGTACTTGGTTAGGACACCGTGAACAGGCTGAGGCACACTGAAGTGATCTAACATATTCTTGAAAGGTCACCCTTGGAACTGGCAGGACAGTCCCACAGGTAAAGGGGCTTGCCAGGTAACACTGGCCACCCGAGTGTGATCCCCAGAACTCATGTAAAGATGGAAGGAAGTAGAGGCTGGGTATGGTGGTTCATGCCTTCGATCCCAGCACGCACACAGACTGATCTCTGTGAGTTCGAGGCCAACCTGGTCTACATAGGGAGTGTCAAGCCAGCCAGGGTTAAATAGTGAAGCCCTGTCTCAAAAATAAATAACTTAATAAATAAATTAAAACAATGTGTGTGTGTGCGCACACACACACACACACACACACACATATACACACACACACTGGAAAGAAAACTGACTCTACAAAGTTGTCCTCTGACCTCCACACACGCACTGTGACATGCACACGCGTGTGCACGCACATAATAACAATACATTAAAATGCCTTTTCAAAGGTGACCCTGAAGGTAGAGTAGGAGGCGGCAGCAGTGCCAGAGAGAGCGGGGGTGGGGGGTGGGGAGGTGGGGGGGTAAGAGAGAGCAGGGGTGGAGAGAGAGAGAGAGAGTAGGGGTGGAGAAAGAGAGGGCAGGGGTGGAGAAAGAGAGGGCAGGGGTGGAGAAAGAGGGGGCAGGGGTGGAGAGAGAGAGGGCAGGGGTGGAGAAAGAGAGGGCAGGGGTGGAGAAAGAGAGCAGGGGTGGAGAAAGAGAGGGCAGGGGTGGAGAAAGAGAGAGCAGGGGTAGAGAAAGAGAGGGCAGGGGTGGAGAAGTGAGAGCAGGTAGATCCAGGATATACTCTGGAGGTGAAGCCAGTCTGATGCGCTCAGAGCCTGGGTGTGGAGTGTGAGGACAGGAAGTCAGGATGTTCCTGGGTTTGATGAATGAGTCATGAGAAAATGGAGAAGCCGAGTAAGGATGCTCTAGAGAACAGCGCCACCAACTGGGGACAGATGTTCAACACCTGGACCTATGGGGATATCTCTCAAACTGCCGCAGAGGGTGATTCTGGTGAGGTCCCAGACAGAAAAGACATCCGCTATGTTACTGTCACCAAAGGGAAGGCAGTCTTTGTTATAACATATATATTATAATATATATATATATATATATATATATATATATAGGCTAAGCATTTGGCTGAATTGTGTTCTAGTGTTTTGCTGAAAATAAACATTAAGAGACCTGAACTTGAATATTTAGCTGAAGAAATTCCTAAGCAAAGTGTTGAGAGTGTGGCCCGATTTTTAGCTTACTGTAAAATGTGAGTGGCTGTTAAAGAAAAAAGGAACCAGAACTTGAAGACTTGGAAAAGTCTCAGGTCTCATCATACCCATATAGCACAAAAAATAAATAAAGAGTTGGACGTGGCGGTGAATGCCTGTAATCCCAGCACTTGGGAAGTAGAGGAAGGAGGATCAGGAGTTCAAGGTCAGCCTCCACTACTTAATGAGTTCAAGGCTAGCCTGGGCTACATGAAATCCTGTTTCAAAAAAAGTATTCTGGAAAGAACATCAGCATTGTGGTTGGAAGATCCTTTGATAACGAATTCATGGGGCTGGAGAGATGTCTCCATGGTTATGAGCACTTGCTACTCTTGCAGAGGACCATGTTGGTTCCCAGCACCGACATGGTGGCTCATAACCATCCGTAACCCCAGTTTCAGAGGCTCCAAAGCCGTTTTCTGGCCTCTGAGGACACTGTACTGGAGCGCTAACATGTATGCAGTCAAAACTCCTACACACATGGAAATAAAAAAAGCTTAAAAAAAAAAAGAATTCATGGGTGTAATTAACGGACACAATCAGCTCCCTCAGCAGAAGCCAGAAGTGGGTGTGGAATTGCTCCAGCTAAGCCGCTGCCAGCCTTGACTGAAGGGGACAGAGACTAGAGAAAATGAAGTAAGTTGACCAGAGGGGACAAAAGAGTTATTCATATGTTAGTTAGCATTATCTTTTGGGACAAGGGATGATGGAGCATGAAGAGGATTGAGAGACCAGTGGGTGAAGGCAAGGCTGTCTTCCCAACTGCTGGATGCAGTTCTCTCGGGGAAAGGGCTGCCTTAGAGGGAAAAGGGGGAGACTCCTCCTATGTTGATTCAAAATTCTCAACTGCCAGCCCAGCGGGCCCAAGGCCAGAACACTGAGCTAAAAAAGGATCGTTTCTGGGGTCTTCAATGGAGCCAGGCATGGTGGAGTGCATCTATACTCCCAGCACTTGGGAGGCAGAGACAGGAGGATCATGAGGCCAGCCTGGGCTACATTGTAAATTCTAAGTCAGTTTAGGCTACATAGGGAGATCCTGTCTAAAAAATATCAACAAAGCTGGGCAGGGTGGCAGATGCCTGTAATTCCAGTATTTGAGAGGTAGAAGAAGCTTGAGGCTACCAGGCACTACCTCGTGAAATCTTGTCTCAAGACTCAAACAAGTGAGGGTACTAGAGAGATGGCTCAGCAGTAATGAGCGCTTGCAGAGGACCTGAGTTCAGTTACCAGCACCCACATCAGACAGCTCACAGTAACTCCATCTCCAGGGTATCCAGCGCCCTCTTCTGGCTTCTGTGAGTACCTGCACCCACATGTACATACACACATGTACACACACACACACACACACACACACACACACACACTACAATTTTTTTTTTTTTGAGATAGGGTCTCAATCTGTAGTCCTGGGTGTCCTGGGCCTAACTGTGTAGACCAGGCTGGCCTCAAACTCACAGTGATTCACCTGCCTCTGCCTCCTTGAGTGCAGGGATTAAAGGCATATGTCACCATGCCCAGCAATAAATCTTTTTAAAACAATCAAACAAAGAAAAAAACCTCACTGGAGGTTGCCTCGCCAGGTGTGACTGGCATCTGTCACCCTTCTGATTTTCCCTCTGAGAATGGACATGCCTATCTCATACCTGTTCCACCATTTCAGTTTAGAAGCACGTGACTTCATCTGGTTTCTGAGGTCCGCTGATGAAGGTAGTTCTGCCTCAGCATGAGTCATGTTCTAAGTCACGCCCACACATGATTTAGATAATATTTAGAGGGAACTTTGGACTGACAGTGCATGCTGGAGTGAGGTAAGACCTTTGGGGCTGTTGAGACACATGTGAATGCATCTTGTAGAGGAGGAGAACATGAGTTTTGGGGAGCACTGACAAGAGCATGCAACAGCCATAGCAAACTGATACACACCCCAAACTGGGAGCAACCCAAAAACCCATTGAGGGGAAAATGGAGGAACAAGTAAGGGTATAGTCGAGACTGGAATACTACTCAGTAGTGAAAAAGAAATGGAGGGTGCATGTAACCATGTGAGCGAATTCCAGAAAGGTGTGAAGTAAGCCAGGCAGGCACAAAAGGGGGGCACACTACACAAACCCATTTTCTGTTTGGGGAACAGGATGTTATACTATAGTTCAGTCTGGGATGGAATTCACCTCACACTCAGAGCAATTCTCCTGCTTCAGCCTCCTTAGTTCTGGGATGACAGGCATGGAACACCACACCTGGCCACGAATCCATTGATATGAACTTTGGGAACATACGAGGTTAATCCATAGTGTCAGAGGCAGATGGGTAGCTGTTTTCCAGACCTGGGGGTGGAGACCAAAACTCTAAGTGGTCTTTGAGAACCTCGGCTGCTAGTGGAGATGTTTCACACCTTCATCGTGGGAGTGGTTACATGCATACATCCATGGGGAGGATTTTGTTCTATTAGTATGCAAGTTTTAACTAAAAGGTGCTGATTTAAAGAGAAAACTTGAACTCAACCAGAAAACAATAAAAATGACACCAACAGTTACAATGTCAGGAAAACTAGGTACAACCAAGATGGCGTAGCCAATAAGGTGCTTGCTGTACATGCCTGGTGACTCAAGTTCAATCCTTAAAACCCATGTGGAAGGAGAGAACCAACCCCACAAAATTGTTCTCTGACCTCCATGCACACCCACACACACATCATGTACACCCTCAATACACACATACACACTAATAAATAAACATTTAAAATGGTGAATAACCTAGAACATGAACACACATGGACTCCAAAACAATCAATAATGAAACCTATATCCTTTGGAGAACAGCATAAACTAACAAAACATATATGCATAAATAAAAAAATAGAATGTTCTAGAAAAAGGCACCTAAGGAGCAAAAGACCATCAAACATGGAAATGAAAGGAGTCCCTGAAGAAGAAAAATCAAAGCAAGAGAACAGAATATGAATGACTAAGAAAAATTTCCCGAAATAAAAAAAAACCAAAAACTTGGAACCAGATATTACTAGAAACTTTGATTACCTAAAGATGTCAGCCCAGAACCAGTGATAGACATCAGTACAATTCTACAAAACTAGCAGATTCTAGAGCAGTAGTTCTCAACCTGTGGGTCGAGTTGGGACCCCCTTGGGTCTAAGACCATTAGAAAACACAGATATTTACATTACTATTCATTAACAGTAGCAAAATCACAGTTATGAAGTAGCAACAAAAACAATTTTATGGTTGGGGGGTCACCACAACATGAGGAACTATATTAAAGGGTCACAGAATTAGGAGGGTTGAGAACCACTATTCTAGAACAAAGAAAACATGTACAGGAAGCTCTCCTACAGACTTTGGGATAAAGAAAAATAAGTTCTTTGGAAGCTGTCCTCTCTCATGGCCACGACAACTCAGGCTGTAGTATAAAAGAGAGAAACAGTCAACACGAGAAGTTAAGCAGAAATCCCAAAGAACCAAATTTAGGTGGAAAGCGTCAGAATGAATGAACACATCAGTCATTCTATCTGAACAATTGCACACAGGTGTGTTGTGATCAATACCACTGTTCATTGCAAAGACCTAAAGCAATAGCTTGGTGGAGACCAGTGCAGTTACAACACAGAATCTGGTCTTTAAAACCTTCCTCTGGGTTGGGTGTGTCACTCAGTGGTCACGTGTTTGCCCAACATGCATGAGGCTCCTGGGTTTGATTCCCAACACTGAAAGAAGGAAGGGAGGGAGGGAGGAGGGAGGAAGGGAGAGGGAGGGAGGAGGGAGGAAAGAAGACGGATTTCAGTTGGCTGTGGTGGTTCATGACTGAAAGATGGCACACCAGCTTGCCTTTTCAGATTCCTCCAGCCTAATAGTGACAGCCTGGGCTTCCAAGATGATAAGGACCCTGTCATCCTGCCCACCTCAATGACCAGGCTCTACAGGGAGCAGGACCGGACCACTTGTTTGGCTAGAACAACCTTTTAGTGGTTTGAATGAAAAATGTCCTTCATAGGCCCAGGCACTTGAACACTTGGCCCCCGGGTCAGTGGCCCTGTTTGGGGACATGGTGCAGCCTTGCTGGTGAAGGTACACCACTGAGGGGGAGGGCTTTGAAAGCATATAGCCTCTCTTCACTTCTGTTTGCTCTCAGCTTTGTTCTTGCAAATGAAGATCTTCAGTGGCCAGGTCAGAGGAGCAGCAGGTGGCAACTGAAGTCAGCTCACCAGGAGGCAAATCCCTGATGGGTGAATCTCCTATAGGCAAGGCCTGTAGACCACAGACTCCAGAATGCCTTTTGCTTCTGCTGTCCCTTTACATGTTTGCCGCTGCCATCTTCCTCTGGTATCTGGCATGGTGTAATGGGTGTGGGGAGATCCCCACTGCCTGTAATGTAGTGTGTTTATCTCATGGAAATATCCCATTCTACTGGGCATTTTTACCCATGGATTGTTATGAAGATGATTTCTTCCTAAGCTGTACTGTATAATTGATAATAATAATGTTAGTTTAAATAGAGTTTTGATGATTGAAAATAAATATAAGGAAATGTCATATAGCTAGGGCCTATGAGTTTCACCTAAAGAGCTGCACAGATTGAAGTTCAGGTTAAGGATTAAGGAAAACAATTGAGTCCCAGGAGCCAGGCTGGCTGGAATTCTTTTAATCTTGATGTTAAAAGATGCAGTCACAGGTTTTTATGTGCATCATAGCCAAAACAAAGCTTTGGAATGACCTCAGGTTAGATTAAGGTGTTTTGATAATAGCTTTGAGGTTGGGGAACAAAAAACAAAGCAGCCCAATTATTACTAGCTGATGTCCTTTCCTTGAGAGGATTGGTTGGTGATGAAAGATGATGATTAATTCCTTGTACCTATTTCTGCCCTCAATCTCCTGATAGAAAAATCTATTGATGAGTGTATGCATCCTGAAAATTTAAAGTAGAAATGACTGATGGTTTTTCATGTATAAAAGTTTAGGTTTATGATTCCTTATAAGATTACCTTTCAAGATAACTAATAAAATGATTGGTTCTTTCTTTTGTAACTGCAAAATGCAGCTTGCCAGTAAAAGAACTGGCTGGGAAAAATACCTTGCTTGCTCACACTCTGTTAATCTATAACAAGATGCTTGGGCATGAATGTATGTGGGTTCTTGGGGATAATTTGTTTTTCGCCTGTAATACGTAAAATGTTAAATCATGAAAAGGATATGGAAAACATGTTTCTTTTTTTTTAATATTTTTTAAAGATTTATTTATTTATTATGTACACAGAAGAGGGTGCCAGATCTCATTACAGATGGCTGTGAGCCACCATGTGGGTGCTGGGAATTGAACTCAGGACCTCCTGAGGAATAGTCAGTGCTCTTAACCTCTGAGCCATCTCTCCAGCCCCGAAAACATGTTTCTTACTTGTATTCATTGTAATCATTCACTTGAAAAATAGAATGTAACCACATTATAATTTCTATATTGTCTCAAAGATTCTGTTGGGGGCATATAAGCTGTAGAGAAAAAATAAAGAATCAGAATATAGAAAAAGAACAAAGGAGGAACCCATCGAGAGAGAGTGTGAGTGTCTTTTCCCTTACCCCCTCAGATAAAAACGTCATCTAGCACGCCAACTCCGTGGATTCCCTTTGAGCCCCGAGCTGCTGGAGGCTGCTCCCCCAGGCAGCAAAAGGAGATGGGATCTTTCAGCTTCCTGCTCTTGCTTCTGTGCCTGCTCCACCATCACGGACTTGTCCCCTGGAACCCTGAGCTGAAATAAACTGTCTTCCATACGTTGCCTCGGTTGTGGTGTTTTATCACAGCAACAGAAAAGTGACTAACACAAACCCCAAGTACTTCTGTCCCCTGGGTTCTTGGCCCTCACAGCTCCACTCAAGCCCTACTCCAGCTTTACATAAAGCCCCACCCCATCTCCAGCAAGCCTATCATCTGCCGTTCTCCACTGACTATCTCTCCTACCACCTCTAACCTCTAGCAAGAGCCCCTCTCCAAGAACCTGCCACAGGCCGTCTCCCAGAGACCTAGAGAACTTCTGGGTGCTGACACATGGAATGCAGAGAGCCCAGGGCAGCCCCCTCCATCCCTCACACACCCCTCCATCTCCCCACCCACCAGCATGGAGGTGCCCCTATACCCTTGGTAGGTCACGAAATAGGTCACGTTCGGGGGGCTACCAAGCCCTGGAAGCCATGTCAGGTACACAGTGAAGTTCTGGGAGAACAGTGTCACGTTTCTGGGTGGGGCTAGACGGGACCTTCCTGTGGAAGAGAAAGAGGTCATGAAGCCTGGAGCTCTTGGCTAAGCTTGGCAAGGTTCCCATGGCTGAAGAATGAGATGTGTGATAGGTGTTCAGTGAGGACCAGCATCTGCCACCTGCTGTATTGCAGCCCTTGCCCTCTCCAATCCTTAGTGTCCCCCCATGGCGAGAGAGCTGGCTCTGTGAACTCTGGCACCCGAGGGTGGGTTCCACCTGGTTGCCACGGGGCAAGGGCCAATGAATGGCCTCATACCCCTCCTAAGCTCCACATGATTCTTGGGGCAAGCATTGTTTTTGTTCTTATCTTTGTTTGTTTGCTTGCTTTTGGTTTTGCGAGACAGGGTTTCTCTGTGTAGTTTTGGTGCCTGCCCTGGATCTCGCTCTGTAGACCAGGCTGGCCTCGAACTCACAGAGATCCGCCTGGCTCTGCCTCCCGAGTGCTGGGATTAAAGGCGTGTTATGTTTTTAAACTGTTAATTTATTACTAGTATATGGGTGTGTGTATGTGTGTGCATGTGTGACATGTATGTGTGAGTATGGGTGTGTGCATGCTATGGCACACATGTAGAGGTCAGAGGACAAATTTGGGGAATTGATTCTCTCCTCCCATCATGGGTCTTGAGGACTAAACTCAGGTCATCAGGCTTGGACACTATTACCCACCAAGTCATCTCTATTACATTGACCCTGTGACCCCAGTGCCTGTCTGGAATGGCTCCTGAGACACAGTGCACATAAGATACATGTGTGTTGAGTGAATAGATACTACTGTAATCTTAGAAGGCCCTCATGGGTCTCCCTGCTGATGGAGCAGGATGGATACAGTGAAGCTTGCTGCCTAGGTGGCAAGAACAGAGCTGTCATCCCAAGGGACCCAGCCAGAGTTGACCCTACTCAAACCTTTCCACCTACCAGTACACTCCCCATGGCTTGCTTATTTAAATGGACCATCCGGGCATTTGCCCATGAGCGCAAGATGGTCCCCAGACCATTCCCCTATGCAGACCATAAGTCGCTTCCCCCTTTCTGCTTGATCTGTTGTATTCCTGCTTCTCCTGACCCAGAGAGAGGGGACAACCCTCCTGCCTTATTGGATCCCCCTGTTCAGGATCCTTGGTCTTATTCCCACCTGCTGCGATGTACTGAATTCACACTTTCCACTGAAGAATTAGTCTGGGCTCTTCCTAGGGCACCACAGAGAACACAGGGCCAGCGCTCAGTGCCAAGGCGATGGTCAGGTGGGTCTAAAGTGGGCACCAGTCAGACGAGAGCCACAGGAGGTTTGCCAGGATAAGTGGATTTCTTCTATGAGGGGCACCTGGTTGTTGCCTGGACAACTGGGTCCTAGGCACCCTGCCAGGTACAAGAAGTGTCCTGTGTGTTCTGGTTTCAACTTGAAATGCCTCCCGCAGGCTCACAGTTAGAATGTTTGGTCCCCAGCTCTCAGTGCCATTTTGAAAGCCGTGGAGCCTGTAGGAGGTGGAGCCTGGCTGGTAGAACAGGTGACCGGGAATGGGGGTGGGGGGTGGAGGAGAGGGGGTGGGGGAGGGGAGAGGGGGAGGGGAGCCATTGAGCATTATGCCCAGCCCTTGTTCCAGTTCATTCTCTGAACGACCTCACCACAGGCCCTGGCTGCCCCAGATTAGAGCCACTCTGCCATGCCTTCCTCGCCACGATGGCCGTAGACCCTCTGAACCCCTGAACCCCGACACATCCTTTCCCCTTTAAGTTGCTTCTCCCAGGTGCTTGTCACAAGTGTGAAGGGGACAAATGCACTGAGAAAGCCACAATAAAAACGCCATAGCCAGCTCCCCTGCACGTCTGTGAGGATGGGGGTGGGAATATTCCCTCCTGCTGGAACCCTCGGTTATCTGTGGGTTCTCAGAACATCTGTGTCCTCTTCAGTCCACCCTCTGCACAAACGCAAGGGCTAAAATGAAAGTTACACCGTGTCTGCCTCCTGCTTAACCCCTTCAAGGTTTCCATCTACCTGCCTCCAAGGAAACTCCAAAGCCTTTACTGGAACCTCCAAGGGGCCCCCCAGGATGACCCGTACCCCTCCTTGTTCCCCCACTCTCCAGTCCTGCTGGCTGGTGACTTCCAGGAGCACGCTGGCCTGCTCCCTACTCTGAGCCTTTGCACATGGTGTTCCCAACATCTAGACACCCACTGGCTTCTGTCACATTCCTTTCATGACACTGTCTCTCTGTGACATGTTCCCTGGCCACCTTTTATTGGCCTCTATCTATCTCCTCTTTCACAGATAACTAGTTATACTAATTACCCTCAGATGATTGCTCCATGCCTGGACTTCCTGTCCTTCCCCTGCCTAGAATAAAGTCCATACTCCTCATCCAAGTGTCCAAGGACTTGTCTGGGTGGCCTGGCGATCTGGTTGAAGTCTCTGGTAGTTCCCCACAGGCTCACAAAGCTGTAGGTCCCATCGTTTAGATGTCTTTGAACTTTGGTGTCTTGGGTTACCTGGAGTTCACCATCTAATCTCTGGAAAATTCTATTCAAATGTCACTTCCTCCAGGTAGCCTGCTTTGCCATCTCTAAGAAGGGATGGTGATGGTGACCACAGAGGAAGAACAACCTCTTTTGTACTGAGGTGTCACTTCTAGTTAGCTGAGCTGAGAGCTTTTGGGAGTGATCCAGGAGCGTTATAGGCCAGGTAGGGGAACCAAGGCCCTCTCGGATACTTAAATCTAGATCAAGCCAACTTTCCGGTCTGTGCTCTGGGCTAACCTCCTCTTCCAGTATATCCTGGGCTCAGTCTTATTCCTCCTATTGTTCTCTTTTTAGATTTAGTGTGTGTGCGCGCGCGCACACGCGCGTGCAGGGGTGCATGTCTTACCCTGTAGCCTAGGCTAAATCAAACCTATGGTGACCCTCTTGACTCAGCACCTAGAGTGTTAGGATTACAGGAATGAGCAACCACACCTGTTTACCACTTTTAACACACATTTCCCACGTTCCTCGGTGTGCCAGGAAACAGAAGGAAATTGCTCCATCTCCTGCCCCGGGGGAGCTCATGGTCCCAGGGAGAATTCTGTCATGCGCATCACTACGGAGACTCATACATTTTTAGGCACCAGGCAAGAGAATCCCAGCTCCACATGATGTCTCTCAGCTCAGCCCCAAGCCTGGGCTGCCTCCTCACCTCAGGTATTTCAGACGCAGATGTGGGAGTCTGTTTCTATCCTGTCCAATGCCCTGAGGCTGCATCACTGAGCCTCTGCCATTGTCGGTAAACCTAGCTCCTGGCCTGCCAGGCAGGCACCTAGCAAGAGGCCAGTCTGTGCATAAACCCCTTAGTTTTAAGCCGTTCATGAGCAGGCCGGCTCCAAAGTGTGAGCTTGGCCACACAGGAAAAGTCACAGCTTTCAAACCACCACGCAGGGGAAGTGCCACTCACACACTTCATGGAGGAGGCACTGGGCTCAGAGACAAAGTTTGTGTTGGGGATAGAACATACCCCACCCCCAAGACCCTCATTAACTTAAAAACACCGCTGCAGAGCTGTGAGGGTGCTCTGGGAAAGCACGGATCATGAGCGCACCAAGCCTCAGGCTAGCGTCCTCTGTCCTGTGTCCCCCTCTAGGGTACTTCTAAGGCAGCCTCTTAAGTGCTCTGAGACTCAGTTTTCCCCACCTGAAAATGATGTCTATCTGCCTCACAGGACAACTGGACTGCAAACCTTAATAAGAACACAATGCCCAGCACAAAGAAGCAACTAAAAATAATTGCGGACTTTTATGATTGTTTACTTAGTCTAAGAACCTTTCCAGCCCTTTCTATTTTGAGTCTAAGACTCCGAGGTATGCCTATTGCTATCAAGAGAGGCTCTCCTCCCTCCGGCAGATATCAGTGGAAAGTTGGGGTTCTGTGCCTGGGTCCTGGCCTCGGGTATTTTGTGCCCTGGTGTCTTATTTACCAGCTGAGAGACCGAGAGAGAAAACGCCCTGTTAAGAGTCTCATAGGGGAGGGACCAGATCATCCAGAACTGGGTCCCCGGGGGCCCGGGTGGGGCGTCTGATCCCCAGCCAGAGAACTAGGAGGGCAGAAGAGGTCTGTCCCCTTTTTATAAGAGTCATTCAGGTACGCACTCCAGGATTCGGTAAACATACAGTAAACACTCAGAAGTTCTCTGCCTCGGTCTCCGGAAACCCAGCTCCTTTCCTCCCGGAAAGGACGTCCAAGCTCAGGATTGCTTCATCCTGGGACCAAGCAAACCCGCGGCAGGAGCATAGGGTCCCTGAGGTCCCCGGGTGGCCCAGCACCCACATCCGTCTCGGGATCTCGGGTGAGTGGCCCACCCACGCCGCCCCTGAGGCCCGCGCTTACCTGGGACGCTCTGCAGCAGGCACAGGAGCAGGGGCGCCCACCAGCCAGCCCGCCACATCTCGGTCCTGGGGGTCCCCGCTGCCTGCCGCCCGCGGCCCGCCGCCCGGCGCTAGGCCCATGGGCGGCAGGTGACCAAGGCGGCGGCCCAGGGAGGCGGAGCCTCGGGCGGTGCCAATGGTGGGAATTCACCTAGGACCGTCCCGCCTGCTGTCCCCGCAGTGGGTGGGGACCGGGATATCAGTAACATTTTCTGTAATTCAGGCAAGAAAACCATTTCTGGGGTTCCGATGAGGAGTAAGTAATCAGTACCCAGAACAGATTTCGCTGTCACCGGCAAGTCTCCTGTTCTGCAGGCGGAGCCGGGGAAGGCACCTAGCGCATCCTGCGTTTCCTACCGGAGTTTCTGCAGGAATTCGAGGCCTGTTTGTTATTGCCCGCCTACTTCGCTCTAGGGACTTTGAGGAGGCTGTCCTTCCAAATCGGGACAAAAGCCACAAAGCAGGCCATTCAGTCACTAACCAGAAAGGAAGTCGCTAAAAGCTTTGTTTTCTATCCTAGAACAGGGGACACGCCATTTCATGACACAAAATGTTCTAACTAGCCAAGCGGCGGCTGGTTTTGCAAACAGAGAATGGCTGAAAAGCGTGGAGGCACTGGAGGGAAAGCCTGTAGCTCTTTCAAAGTTACTCTCCCTGTAGGCGGAGTGAGGCAGGGATAGGACAACAACGGTGGGGGTGAGGGGTCCTTTTGTGTGTAAGGATTAAGGGTGTGCAAACTTCATTTTCTACCTTTTGCTTGGGGCGGTGGGGGTGGGGTGGGTGGGAATGGGGAGTCGGTGGTTGGATACCACCAAGATCCACTGATACTTGTCCGGAGTTGTGGGAGAATAAATACAAAATAGAAAAACAACAAAAGCCAGGCCTTGGGGAAAGCAAGCATTAGCTCACGTTTCTCTTGATCTCCCGGGAGGTCAATAAACAGCTTAGTTTCTTTCTGGGGACCAGAATTTAACATGGGTGGATCTACCTTGATTTTTTTGAATATGCTCTGTTCAGGCCAGTCAACAAGGGGCTCCTGGTGGGATTCAACCTTGGCTCTGTAAGAAATCAACCAGTATGGTCCATTTTCAGCATGAGGTGTGTTTAGAGCTCAGCAGAGATAAGCAGGGTCACCAGGCCCCTGGCTCCTTTGCCTGGCAGCTGATCTAGGCATCCTTACTGTGTTCTAGAGTTGGAAAGTTACAGGTAGTCGGCTCACATGACTGAGCTCACATACCAGAAAAGGAGGGGGTTGTGTCCTGAACCATTAAAGTGAGGAATTTGGGAAGGGGGCAATACTAGCCAATAGGTATGTTGTGGACTATTATTTTAAAGTGTGTTGCATTTTTTCCTACTGCTTTTGTTAACGATGCAAAGATGTGTCACATTTGTTTGATTAAATAAAATTAACCTGCGAGCAGGAGGCTGAGTCAGCAAATAGCTGACAGGAAGTGGTGGGAGGAACCACGTGTAGCCAGGGTTCTCAAGTGGGGGCTGAGCAGAAGGATGGTTGGGTTTTTTGGAAGACACCAGCAAAGGGAGATTAGCTACTTGCTATTCAGCTTCTCTGAGCAGAATTCCACCTCATTCCCTTACTAGCTTTGAGAGAGTCGGTGCCTGAGGAACAGAATTCCCTCAGGCTGCAGCTCCTGCAGCTGAACTGCTGCTGGTAATGGAGGAGTTGCAGTCTCTGATCAGGACAGCAGTTGCTTAAGGGGCAGCCACTGTAAATAATAAAAAACATTTAACAACACAGGTAGATTGTAACTCCCTGAAGAATTCAGCCAATGAGAACTAAAGGAGGCAGAAAAATACCCTGAGGGGCATAAAATCCAGTTTTGTGCCAAATTTGGTGGACCAACCATTTTCGCCTTTTCTCTGGGCTGACACCGACTCTACACGTTTATGAAACAAACTGATTCGCTGCTGAGTATCCAGGGCTCTTATCGTGAAGTGAAGACTACTGCTTCTCTGAGCTTCATGTTGAGTTGAGTTTGATTCATGTTTGAATCAAAACCAAACAACCAAAAGCTAGATAAAGCTATGTCTTCTAGACACCATAGGGAGGAATACCTAGACATCTACCACTACAGCAATGGCTATTATTTTGGGGATTCTTTCTTTAAATTTTTAAAAGCTAATTGATTTGTGTGTGTGTGTTCTGCCTGCATACCATGTGCATGCAGTGCCTACAGAATCCAGAAGAGGGCATCAGATCCCCTGGAACCGGAGTTACGGATGGTTGTGAGCTGCCATGTAGGTGCTGGGAATTGAACCTGGGTCCTCTGGAAAAGCAGTTGTTGTGCTCAGGTCGAAAGACCCCCAAGCAAGACCACCACAGAGCCGATATCCGATGCAAGCACACGGGTTTATTAATAACAAAGCAAGCCCAGGCTTTGTCCGTGTCCAACACAGCGGGTGGAGGAGGATGCCCCCCCCCCCAGCACTCACTTCGAGGGGTTTATATAGGAAAGGTATCTCGGGATTGGATGAGGGGGCTCAGGGTGAGGTAGTTCTTTGAAGTTACTGGCTGAACTATAAGCATGAAGTTACTAATGGCTAACAGGATGCAGGGTATCTACAGAGACATACATTTTTTTACTTCCTATGTCCTGTTTTTGCTGAGCTCAGGATATATACATTCAGATTTATTGTTTCAGTCCTATTTTCCCATAAGTTCAATTTCTAGTCAGTTGAGTCCATTACTCCCCATATCCTGTTTTACCAAGTCCAGGATACATAGATTCATTGTTCCAGCCTTATCTTCCCATGAGTTCAACTTCTGGTCAGTTCTAAAACTGCTGGTCAGCAAATACCTTTAGAGGAGGGGGAAGGGAGCATCTCTCAAGAGGGGTACTGATTTTTCCTTTTCAGAGCCAGTGCTCTTAACCCCCGAGCCAACTCTCCAGCCCCAAGAGGATTTGTTTTTCTTCTTTGTTTGGCAGTACTGAGGATTGAATCAAAGGCCCAGGCATGCTAGGCAAGCATCTGTTGGCTGCATCTCCAGACCTCTTTTTACCTTTTGAGTCTATGTCTTACTAAGGAGCCCAGGTTGACCTTGAACTCACCAGCTTTGTCCTTGAGATCACCATGCCTCACCCTCCCAAGTAGCTTCAATCACTGGTCTGTGTCCCCACCCGATGAGTGTTTTCTTTTAACAGCCTCTTCTCTCTGATCATGCTTTTAAATTTTAATTTAAAAAAATCAAATCAGTATAGAAAGTGACAGCTCCTACTTTCCAACAAGATAAGTCACTTTTATTCTAAAATTAATCATAGCTGTGTTAATCCAACACCCCTGAGGTGGAGGGATTTCTGAAATAAAGGGGTTTGTTTACTGAGTCCAACCGGGCGTTGGCTAGAAAATGCACAAGCTGCTTCATCTGAGCCCACGAAGCTGCAGCTGAGAGGGGTAGGGAGCTTCGGGAATGACAGTCCACAGAGGAGGGCTGCTGCTGTGTCTGTGGGGTTAAGTCTAGAACATTCCCGAGGAAACACGTCTCAGTTCTCTTCAGAGGTGGAACAGGACATCTTTGTTAAGTTCTGCCTGAAGATGTTCCCATTCGCTCCATCCCATGACCCTTGTCATAATGGAGGATTCAGAATTTTCTCTTCCTTTCCCCACCGAATCCCCTTCTCCCCTTCTTCCTTTCCTTTCCCTCCCCCTTACCCATCCCTCCCCATTTCTTCCCTTCCTTTCATTTCTCTCTCCCCTCTACTGATAAGGAAACTGCCATCTACGTGCCCAGTGAGCTGATGCAGCTGGAAGGCGCAAGATTCACTCAGCTCCATTGGGAAGCTGGCCTGTCTGACTCCAAGGTCACATTGTCCCTGTGGCACTACTCTGTTCCCTGCTGGGGTATTGGTGACAGCTGGTCAGGTGAGACAGAACCTAGGAAAGAGGATCGGCCTAAGCAGAGGAACTCCTTGAGCTTCAGTCCTAACACAGAGTTGGCTCTCTCTCGGTCTGGTCCCACCTGGCTCTCAGCTCAGGTTTCACCAGCTTCTGGGAGGATGCATCTTCACAGAATTTCCTAGACCCACAGAATTTCCTCGCCCTGAGTTTGGCAGGGGCAGCAGACACTTGGAAGGTCCAAACTGTTGTGGAATGTGTGCCTTCAACTCCAGCAGCCCTTCTTCACAGGGCCTCGTGGACAGATGAGGCCTTGGTGGGGAGAGGTCGTTGGTTTACCCCTCAGGAGATTTGACATCACTTCTGTTGGTTTTAAATGCAGTGCTTTTACTCTGCGAGGAAAGGTCACTCCAGGCACAACAAAACCCAGTATCAGAGCTTTATTGGGGAGGGGGAGCACAGAAGAGAGTGACCAGGCCTGTGAAAGACACGTGCAGGGCATCTCGATTGGCTTTGAAAATTATAAATTTATAAACTCAAGTTCCAGTTGCTTTTGGGATACTATCATACAAGGACACCAACGTACAGTATGGCTCGTTAAGGAAGGGAATAGCTCAGTTGCCTTTAGCCTACTGGCTATGGGTGGGATAGGATCTCTTTTGGTCTTTTCTGTATCGAGCACACAGATTGCAAGCCCAGTGCCACTTTGAGATCTTTGGCAGCAATTAACTATGCAGCTCACACACGATTGAGCCTGTATGATAATGAGTATTCAGAGATGGGTAATGCCTGGGGGGCACTCACCAACCTAAGACAGAGTGCCTGTGTGGCTTGGGCAGGCGTCTCCATGACAGGTAAGGTGACCTGCTGACGTCCCATGCAACCCAAGTCAGAAGCTCATTTTTTAATAAAAGGGGGACCTGTAGGGCCCTGGCCCCCGTTTTGGGTAACTGCTGCCTTGCTTGTGCACCTTGACCTTGATATCCTCCCTATGCTAATTCCCTGCCAGGTTCCACCCTCCTGAATGCTTAAGGGAAGTTCCTTGTCTGTGTATCCTGAATATTGGGCGTTAACAGATTAGAAGCAAGATTGTAAAACATCAGTAGCGAACTTCTGCCCTCCAGGGTCCTCCCATTGTGCTGTAAGCCTGTATTTAAGACCTCCTCCCCCCTTCAATAAATGACATTTGGCATTTAAAATTTAAAATATATATATATATATATATAATTGAATGAATACTGTGAATGTAATCTATGAATACCACAAATGTGATTAATATCATGAGTGTAATTAATGAATATCATGAGTGTAATTTAAAAAATAAATAAATAAATAAAAGAAAAAAAAAGAAAAAAAAGACACGTGCAGGGAGAGAGAGAGAGAGAGTTGGGGAAGAAAGAGCAGAAGAGAGGGGAGGAGTCTGTGACCTGCTTTTTAAGGATTCCCCTGCACATGCTTACAGAGCTATGCCATGCATGCGCAGATTGCATGACCACACCGCATTTGCATAATCACTCAGCGCACTGATGGCATAAGACGGAAGACCCCTTGCTTAACTACTGAACTACGCATGTGCGGACATGCTGCTGGAGGAGTGGCAGAATCCTAACACTTCCACCCTGAAGCGGCAGCCCTTTCAGACCCGGAAGCCCACTGAGCAGGGACACTGTGGCAGTGGGGACAGGGGTGTCTTCACTCACTACTTTGAGTGCCCCGCCTCTGCTCCTGGCTCTTTCCCCACAAATCTGCCTTGTGTGTTCTCCCATGGGCCCCTGCCCTCAAACTCATCATTTCAATGAGGAAACTGTGTCCAGATATCTTGGTCTTTGAAAGGACATTTTGTGACCAGTTTGGATAAGTAAGAGTTCTCAAATTTTTTTTAGCTGAGGGTGACCTTAACTTCCAGTCCTCCTGGAATGGAACGGAATATGGAATGCTAAGATTACAAGCATGTGCTACCATACCATACTTATGCACTCTACCAAGTGAGCCACATTCCCAGCCCCTCTACTGATATCACTTTATTGATAAGCATTGGTGACATTTTTATTGGCCCTTGTTGCCCCGAGGCACCACAGAATGCCGCAGGACAGAGGCTCTACCTTTTGCTCCTGTAAACCCACACAGAGAGCACTGTTAATATTTTCCTTTAGCCAGTGAAACTCATGGCTTGTATATAACACAGCTAATTATAGTGGCAGCTGAATTTAGATCCTGTCTGTCCTCAAAGCCTGTGGTTTTTAGAGTTCTGCTATTCATTCTCTAGATGGTTAAGGGCGAGAGAGAAGGAAACCCCCTGTCCCAACATCTTCCTGATTTGCAAAGATCACAGCCCCTGTAACCAGTGGCCCCATGGGTACCAACCAATACCAGCCCTCTGATAGGGTCGGGCTATTAAGAGGAAGCAACTGTGTGAAGCCACAGTGTCTGGGGCAGGGGGACTGGCAGGCCTGTGTGACTGGGGCAGCCAGACTCAGGGTATGAAGGGCCACAGTGGCTTCCTTGCTGCACTAGGTCAGTGGGCACAAGCTGCTTCTGGGCTGTGTGAGCTGCCCACACACATCACTGGGTCACGGGAGCACCTTCATCTGTGGCACCATCCCTGAGCTTGTCCATTGAGAGCAGACCGTATCCCGAGCCTCGAGGCCTATGAGGCTGATGTGGGAAGTCTCCAGTCCACAAAGAGATTCAAGGTCACTTCCCAGTAGTCAAAGGCTTCAGTCTACTGACAAGTTCCCCTCTGGGTCTCTGTGTTCTAGCCACAGTCACAAAGGTCCTTCTCTGTCCCTTCTTTGGGCTTGTCTATTACTCGTCTCTGTGCCCAGCATCCCCTCCCTGGCTTCCCCTCCCCTCACAGCCAATGCCTACTCTTCCGTCAGGTCTCAGATTCTGCAGCACGTCCCCGAGGAGCCTTCCCTGACCTTGGCTTTGGTTTGCTCTCTGTTGTCCTCTGCTTTGTTCAGTGAGAGCAGAATCCCACAATCCAGGAGTGTTACTTTTCTAATCCCCATGGCAAAATACTTTGTAAAGCAACGTAAGGAGGTGCCAGTGGCCAGGGCGGAGGACAGCAGGTGCAACTGAAGTTAGGGAGGTTGGTCCACCGGGAAGCAAAGCATTGATGGGTGAATCTCGGTGAGGCAAGGCCTGAGGGCTTCAGTTCCGGAACGTCTCTTGCCACTGCTGTGTCTTTACATGTTTGCGGCTGCCGTTTTTCTCTGGTCTCTGGCACGGTGTGAATGGGTGTGGGGGGATCCCCACTGCCTTTAATGTAGTGTGGTTATTTCATGGAAATAGCTCATTCTGCTGGGCATTTTTACCTGTGGATTATTATGAAGATGATTTCCTCTTAAGCTGTACTGTTTAACTGAAGCAATGATTTTATACAATAGTAGTGTTAATTTAAATATAGTGTTAATTTAAATATAAAGTTAAATTAAATATTTAAAATAAATATTAAATAATTTAAATTTTGATGATTAAGGGTTTTTAACAAATATGTAAAGGATCATGATAGAGGTTAGTTTAGTGGGAAAATTAATGTAGATAATGGTAGGATACAGCATTGCCCTGCCTCGGATAAAGCAAATAAGAACAAGAATGTGTCATGCAGCTAGGACTTATGAGTTTCTCTTGAGGAGCTTGGGTTAATGAGTAAGGAAAACAACTGAGTCCCAGAAGCTAGGCTAGCTCAAATTCTTTTCCTCTTAATGTTGGGAGACATGTTCACGGGTTTTGGTGTTCATCATAGCTAAAACAAAGCTTTAACTAATGTCAAGGTTCGGTTAAGATGTTTTTTTATTAATGACTTTGAGGTAGAACAATGTGAAGTTTAAACCTTGGAGAACAATTGAAAGTTTAGAAAGACACATTTTTTATTTTTTTGGTTTTTCAAACAGGATTTCTCTGTGTAGTTTTGGTGCCTGTCCTGGAACTTGCTCTGTAGACCAGGCTGGCCTCCAACTCACAGAGAGCCGCCTGCCTCTGCCTCCCGAGTGCTGGGATTAAAGGCGTGTGCCACCACCGCCCGGCTAGAAAGACACATTCTTCATAGTTGAGCGAGGGACTTGTTGAGGTCAGGGAACAAAAACAACACGGCCTGGCTACTGCTGCCTGGCATACCTTCTTGCTAGGACGGGTTGGTGATCAAGGGTGATGAACAATTCCTTGTACCCATTTCTGCCCTCAGCTTCCTCATATGACTTAATAAAAATACTGTTGATAAGTGTGTATGCACCCTGAGGATTTAAAGTAGAAATGACTGCTTTTCATACGTAAAAGTTTAGATTTGTGATTCTTTTAAGATTTCTTTATAAGATTACCTTTTGAGACAAATAATAAAATAATTGGTCCTTGCTTGGACATGAATGCATGTGGGGTTTTGGGGATAATTTGTTTTTCACCTGTAATATGTAAAATGTTTAATCACTTAAGGGAAATGGGAAAGGTGTTGTTTTTCGCTTGTATTCATTGTGATCATTCACTTAAAAAATAGAATGTAACCACATTGTAACTTTTATGTTTTTGAAAGAATTTACTTGGGTATATAAGCTGTAAGAGAAGAAAATAAAGTTGTTAGAAGACACCAGGAAAGATGTAGAAAGAAGACACGAGGAAAAGAGGGAGACACCAGGGTAGAAGGATGGAACTGAAAAGAACAGAGAAGGAAAAAAAAGCAGAAAGAATAATAAAATGAAGAACTAAGCTTTTATCCCTCAGAAAAGCTTTTTTTCTCGATGATTCTGCGTCTTGTTCCCCTTCTCTCTGACCTGCAGAAGGCTGGATCCTCTGTGATGGGGAAGGGTTTGTCTGGGCTCCGGGTTTCTGAGGCACTTCAGTCCAGCTTAGGGGGAGGTGTGACGGGTTCCATCTGTGTTATCAGAAGTGTGACCAGGTCTGTTCATGGGAGTGAGAGCGTGTGCTGGGGTCAAGGGGCTGTTCACATGGTGGCATCCCAGGAAGCAGAGAATGGGTCAGAACCAGGGGTGGGCATCCCTTTCAAAGGCCCATCCCCAGTGAGCTATTTCTTCCAGCCAGGCCTCACCTCCCGAAGGCTCCACAGCCTCCCGAACAGCACCGCAAACTGGGGGTTGCACATTCAAAACGTGAACCTGGAGCCTGGGACTGGGGCTTAGGCAGTAGAGCTCTTGCCTAGCATGCATGAAATGCTGGGTTCGATTCTCCAGCACCCCACGAGACAAGCACAGGGACTCACGCCTGTAACCCCAGACTCCAGAGGTGAAGGCAGAAGGATCAGGAGTTTGAGGTTATCCGTAGCTACATAGTGAGTTAGAGGCCAGCCTGGGCTACATGAAACCATGTCTCGACAACTACTAGCACCCTAGACTTGCCCAAATCAAACTAAAAGAGCATGAAGCTGAGGGCTCAGGGACATTTCAGATCCAAACTGTCATACTTGGTAACTCTAAGTAACAGAGATTTGTCCCTCAGTTCTGGAGGCTGGGAAGTCCAAGATCCGTATGCCAGCGACTTGCGTTAAGGCACACTCTGTTCTCACACGGAGGAAGAGCAGGGACGAGCCTTCTTCATGAAAGCCGTTTTTATGATGATATGAAACCCATTCGTGAGGGTGAGCCCACACAACCCAAACACCAGCTTCCATTTATCCCCCAAAGCTGTTGCATTCAGGGTTATGTGGATTTGGGGGTACATTTTAAGAGTCTCTTTGATGGCACTTAGTCGTAATTTGTAGAAATTCCTTTTGTGTTGTGCAGCCTTGATGCAGTTCACAAGGCCCGGCACATAGCAGCAGTCCAACCGGCAGTGAATAAGCAAACTTTCGATGTCCGGGGCTCGGTCCAGAACATTCCATACACCGCAAACGACTCAGCCCTCCTCCTGGCTCCTCGCTGGCTCACTGATAGCCACCCAATATTTACTGAGCTGAACTTGGCGTGTGACTCACTCTTAATAGACCTCCGTATCTGAAAGCATGACTTCATGGTCCTGCTGCCTTCCACAGCTGGATTTTACAGGCTCTCATCTGAGATCAGGTGGATAAGGAGTTATACACGAGAGACCCAGGAAACAGCAGCTGGGTCAGAGGGTGGGTAAATATCTGTGAAGTTGCGGTTTGATTGCCCCTGCTATAGCAGAAACTACGGCAAGGGGCGTTGCCCAGCTGCCACACATGCGCACGAATGCTGAGTCAGTGTCTCAGTTTCTTTCTGTTTCGGTGATACAGGTCCCCGGACAAAAAGCGGCTTACAGGAGAAAGGGTTTGCTTTGGCTCACAGTCCCAGCTGGGTCCACATGGCGGGCAAGGCGGCCGGAGCTTACAGCCGCGTGGCACACTGCATCGGCAGTCAGGAAGCAGAAAGGGACAGAAGCGCCCATGCTAGAGCTCTGCTTTCTTTCTCCACAGTGTACAGTCCAGGATTCCCTGTCCAGAGGCCAGCCCCCACACAATAAAGGTGGGCCTTCCCACGTCAATTATTGTAGTCAAATAATCCTCTCTAGGAATGCCCAGAGCCACTAAAATCTCCCAGGTGATTTTAGATTCAGTCAAGTTGACAATTTGTCCCAGCCATCACAGTCTGTGTCCTAAAAGACCTTGGCTTCAGGGTACTAGCCCTTCCATTGGTGTCTGCCCCCTCCCACCTGTGCACTTTTCTAGGGGATCTTGGGAAGACACACCCTAACAGGAAGATCTGGTCCCCTAAGATTTGGGAGGGAAAGGAGGCCACTTTACCCTGTGAAATACCTCCCACCTCATAATCAGTCATAAAAACGTCTTTACTTCAACTGTCTCTTCTCTTGGCCAGTCTGGTCAATCAGTGAGCTCCAGGATCAGTGAGAGACTCTGTCTCAAAAATAAAGTGGAGAACTGTTTAGGATGATGTTAGACCTCCACATGTGGCTTCCATATGTACTCACTGTCACCAGCACATACACTGGTACACACATGAACACATATACCACACACACACACACACACACACACACACACACACACACACCACATACAGATGGCTGATGGCTTTGGGTTTTGGTGAACAAGTTTAGGGGTCAGCTTGTGAGGTGAAGAAGGGTGGACCCCAAACTAGCCTAGGCAAAACATAAATTTTACGGTCCACCACATTGGGAATTTCCAAGTTGGATGTGGCTGAGGTGAGGGTGAGTTTGTTCTAGCAGAGAAAATTGCCGATGGCTGCCTTTGATCACGTGCCTCTGACCTTGTCTTGTGGACAGAAGGATGGGCTGCCCTCACTGGTCAGTCTGGGTGGGAGCCATAGCGGGAAGGAGGGCGCTGTGTGGACGACAGCCGCTATCTTAGAGGAGACCTCAGACTGTCCACACCAACCTCCCCCAAAACCTCCTCTGGTACCCGATGCCACTACATTTGGGGATCGCCAAGTCTCTCAGGAATCTTCCTTAGGAACTGCCCTTGGCAACTTGAGGCTAGACCAGTCCACACTTTGAGAACACTTAGTATTTGATTCTGAATACTGCATTCCTGTTCTCATGTACCATGAGTGATGGTGCTGTGGTGTGTGTGTGTGTGTGTGTGTGTGTGTGTGTGTGTGTGTCCGTCCAGGTGGCAGGAATTTTGTTCCAAAAGTAACAACCATCTAGAGAAGTTCAAATTTAGGCAAATAAAGGAAAAACATAAAACGTAGGTGTCTGTTTAGGCTGTGAAGGAGCGGACAGGAAGAGGTTGGGTGTCCTGCAGACCCAGTGAGCCTAACACCCGCCTCTGCTTTCCGGGTAGCTCCTGAGTAACCACCGCTTTCCCGACATTCTCTGTTCACTGTGCACAGCCAGGCTGAAGGTAAATCTGCAAACTGAGGCTTTGCCAAGGGGCTGTTGGGGCTCAGAGGGATGTGAGACGTGTCCACTTCTCTGAAAACTGAAGAGAATTACCACCTAACCTGGCCATTGTGTTCTTAGTTGTGATCTGTTCCAGAGATTTGAAAGCACGTGTGTGAATATTCATAGCCTCATTATCCACATAGCTGGCAAGGGGAAACAACCAAACTCCTACTCACTAATGAGCAGGTAAGCAGGTTGTGGTATATCCAGTCAATGGAATCCTATTCGGCAATAAACAGAAGGAAGTCCTGACATAAGTCACAGCGTGGGCGAGCTGCGAGAACACTGTGCCAAGGGAAAAAAGCCAGTACAGAAGGCTGTGTGGTGCATGCTTCTGGTTCCACGTATGACTTGTGGTGAATGGGCAGGTCTCTGGGGATACTAAGAATGTCATCATCAGTTGCTAGGGGCTGGGGCAGGGCAGGGAACCTGTCTGTGGCTGTTCCTGGGTACACAGTTTCCTTTCTGACTGAGGAAAATTGAATTGTTGAATTCACTACCTACTGAATTTGATGGTGGTGATGGGTTGATATACACAACAGTGTGAATGTATTGAAACTGTACATGTTAAAAGGGTAACATAGCCGGGCGGTGGTGGCGCACGCCTTTAATCCCAGCACTCGGGAGGCAGAGCCAGGTGGATCTCTGTGAGTTCGAGGCCAGCCTGGGCTACAGAGTGAGATCCAGGACAGGCACCAAAACTACACAGAGAAACCCTGTCTTGATAAACCAAAAAAAAAAGGTAACTTATTGGGCAGAGATGGCTCTGTGGTTAAGAGCACTGGCTGTTCTTGCAGAGGACCCAGGTCCATCACTCACATGACAGCTCACGACCACCTGTAACTCCAGTTCCAGGGGACCTGACACCCTCTTCTGGCTCCTTGGGCACCAGGCACATATATGATACATATAGACACATGCAGGCAAAACACTCATACACATAAAAATAAACAAAATTTTAAGGGTGACTTATTTGGCGTATGAACTCTCTCAGTTAGCTGGGTTCTGTGGGCAGACAGTTTGAGAATGAGGGAACTGGGACCCGAAACTTTAGGCACGTGGCTGCTTGAGAAAGAGCCTGGGATTTCTTACCTTGTCTCGGATCTGACCTTGTGCCAATATCTGGCCTCAGCCTGCTGTTCAGTGGGCTGGGCTGGGACATCCTAGGCCCTGGGGTATGGAGGACTCTGTGATACTGGTTCAAAGATGGTGGGAGAGGAGGGGCGGCCATTCTCATTGGAAACCCCCTTACCCTCTTTCCTGTAAGAACAGCCAGGCTCTTCCAAACCTTACCTGTCCCTTCCAGGATCTTGACAGAGCTCCCAGATGATCAGGTCCCAGAATGGGCATGCAGGGGCAGATACCCACATGCCAAGACCCAGCTCAAGGCTCAAAGGCCTGCCAGAACCTTCTGGAAAAGCAGAGTCTGTTCCAGAACCTGTTTCCCACGGGCTGATGTTTTGGACCTATTATGCGCCTCAGCCCCCCTGAGGACCTCCTCTCTGCTCTCCTTTAATTTTTTATTCCTCTACCTCTCAGTCCTACCTTCTCAAAATGAAGTTTAAATTACACAGTCCTTGTACCAATACAATTTCTTGGAGATGCATTAAAATACCTCGGATTCACCATTTCCTCCCCTCACGTCAAGAGGGCTCTGTTCTGCTCAATGTCTTCCCTGGTTCCCATAACTGAACCATCCCCATGGATGAATAGTTGAATACGTCTAGTTTTTTCACCCCGGCCACCACCCCAGTGATCTTTCTGCTCAGCCCTTGTGTACCTGGGCACATGTTTCTCCAGGGCAGATAATGCCCAGATATTGATCTGCTAGGTCACGGGGTGTGGACATTTAAAATTCCAACCAACACAGCCAACTGTTCTCCACCGGGGCTTAACCAGCTTAATTCCCACCAGCAGAGCACACGAGACCCTCTCCCTAACTTCCAGGCCGAGTTTGGAAGTCATCAGATTAAAAACGTCTTGTCAGTAGGTTTTGTGAATTATGTTTCCACTGCTGTTCTGTGGAGGCCTAGGTTGCTGGTGTCAGAGGAGAACTCAGAAACTGGGGTTTGATGACTGCAACACTAAATGCAACTGTATTATCATCTGCTGTGTGACCTGGGGAGCATCCCGTGACCTCTCTGGTCCTGGGCATGTTCTTGTATATAATCTCTCAGTGTCCGACGTATTAGTCTAAGAAACTAGGTCATGAACATTCTTTGGGCTTCTGTTCAGTTCCCTTGTCTGTTTCTCCTGCCCCCTTATGACTTCAGAATGCCTGGGTGAAGTGGGGCTCTCAGAAGCTCTGCTCTTGCAGCACACACAACACACACACACAACACACACACACACACACACACACACACACACACACACTCCCTGCCCCCACCGCACACACAAAGATACTAAAAAATAAAGATAAAACAACAACAAAAACGTACTGGAGCATGTTGGCACAGCCTGCCACCCCTAGCCCTTGCAAGGCTGAGCAAATGAAATAAACTCAATCTTCAGAGATGTCTTGCTACCATTTGTAGGTGAATTTTTCAAAGATATGTAACATGGATAGTACAGACATTTCATATGAAATTTTCACTGAGCACATAGCATCAGGATACCACTCAAACCTTTAAAAAAAACACTTCACAATTCTGAAGATTGCTTTCTAAGACAGCCTCAGTTTGGGTTCCCAGTAAAAGGGGTAAGGGTCTGTACGCTGGCCAGCCTGCCCCTCACATGCCGAGGTGCATGCTTTCTTCACTGAGGGATGGACGAGTCCAGCTAGGCGGGTGCAACCTGCAAAGTGTGATTAGTCTGGACTCCGGTCTCCAAATCCCACTCCTTGCCCATTTTAGATAATGACATGTACTTCCTAATGTGACCGCCAGGAGGCACCATACACCAAAGGAAAGTGACCCATGTTGCAAGCCTATTGGATCATGAGGTAAGGTTTGGGGGATCGAAATTAGACCAATGGAGTGTCTTCCTGCTTCCTTGACATCCTCCCTACCTGACCTCAAACTTGTGGATGTCTGAGCTCTGGGAGCCAGAGAGACACACTAGGGAGGGTGAGGACTGGAGAAAGAGTTGGCCTGGCAGCTTCCTTCACTGCATGTATATATATATATTCTTTGTGCCAACAAGACTGTTATCTGGGCTTCACTTCTTATCCATCAGCTAGGAGTGACAATCCCCTTATCTCCCTTCCCTTATTTGTGTCCCCCCCCACCTCCCCATGTTAATTTTATGCAAAAGTACCCCAATGCCATCAGGAGGCCTCATGAGACTAGCCCTTTAAGGATTAGGCCATACATAGCAAAGCTGGTGAGGCAGCTTTGTAACAGGCCCCAGATGACAGCAATGATTGGAGGTGGAATGAGGCGGTTGTATCCAGATCTTACTTCAAAAGTGGAGCCAGGGAGAGTAACTAAGAGTTCAGGTTTGGCGGCGGTGGCGCACGCCTTTAATCCCAGCACTCGGGAGGCAGAGCCAGGCGGATCTCTGTGAGTTCGAGGCCAGCCTGGTCTACAGAGTGAGACCCAGGGCAGCCAGGGCTGTCACACAGATGTGGAACCTGAGAAGAGAACATGGGGACGATACCAAGGCCTTTGTCTTCAGTAGACAGAGACCTTCAACTGAGTAGGGAAGATGGGTTTGGGGGTGCAGATCAAGAGTTCGTATTTAAAGGTGATAAACTTGGGGTGCTTTGGAGGTTGTTCATCAGATGAAGAAAGAGAAGAGGTGAGGGGACTGAGCCCGGTTCCTTTCTCAGGGTCTCATAAGGTAACAAGGATCAGCAGGTTGGACCAGGGGAGATGTTAAGGCAAACCTGACATTCGTGGCTGAATCCATTCCAGCACTCCTGGAAGACATCGTCAAATACGTCACCGCACTCAGGATCGTCGTTAAACTCAGAGCCCTAGGCAGCTGCTACAAGATTTGAGGCAGGGATAAAGCTTTCTGTCAGAAGTCTGAGAACGTGCTTTAAAATGGGCTTTTGAGTCAGAGAGATGTCGGCTGGAGGCTAATATTGCTAATATTTATAACTCGAGAACTCAGAAAGAATTGTCTGTGCCTTGTCCACCTGACTTTCTTCTGAACTGCTGGTCCATCTTATAGGCCATTACGAAGACTAAACGTGATCATTCAAGAAAAACGCTAAGCCCAGTGCCGAGGTCACTGCGAGCGCCTAATCAACAGAGAAGCTGCAGCAGCAATAGTCACTGAACTGTTACGCCAGCCAGAACGTTCTAGAACCTGTCCCCATAGCTTGCTGTTTCTGACCTTCCCAAAATAGTTAGTGTAATTCCTGGGGTGTCCAGAAGGAGGCGCTCTTGACATTTACTCCTTTGCCCACAGAGCTCCAGGAAGTGGGTGGTGATTTTCCCTGGAGAAGGGCCTTCAGTTGATGGTTCTGGCTAAGGCTTCAGTCCTTCTGGGTTCAATGAGAAGATCTTCTGGCTCCCCTCAAAATGGGCCTAGTCCTCTCTTCCTAGACACTATCCTTGGCCTCTCTCTGCTAATAGGTTCAGGCCAAGCCGTCCAATTATCCCAAGGTGTCCATCCCACCCAGCCTTCCTGTCCAGCCTCCCGACCTCGGTGATCTGACATGGCACTTATGGGCCACCTTCCTGGACAGGCTAGATTCTCCTCCCCGCTGACTCCCCACCTTTCCTGGGTCCTCCTGTGTGTGTCCAAGCTTGGGATACAGGCAAGCTGGGCAGAATCTAGCAGCTGGGGCCCTGAGCACTCCGACTTCCGTCACCTA
>CABHPQ010172754.1:0-67053 GCA_902168405.1 Peromyscus aztecus | reverse complement strand
TCTAACATGCTCAACCTCTGAGTGGCTGCCTCCCCTGTGGTTGGCTCGATGAGGGAGTCTCTGGCCTGGTCTAGCATCTGCTCTGACTCATTTAGAAAGCTTTCCCGGAGGGCTGCCTTGCACCGGAAGCGGTGGGCCAGGGTGTCCAGTCGCTCTAGCTGCAGCAGCCTGTGCTGCATGGCCTGGCTCCTGGAGGCCTCTGCCCTCTCTAGTTCCGCCCAGCGCTGAGCCAGGTCTGCAGGGCCCAGGCCCTCTCGAGGTAGGAAGGGCCTTCGGTTTTGGGCTCGGAGTGTTGTCTGCAGTTGGAAGAGCAGGGCCTCTATGGCTCCTTGCTGCTGCAGCCGCGGTGGCTTTTCCTGGGTATGGAAGGAGGCAAAGGCTGCCAGGAGTTGGCGCATGGCAGGCAGTGAGTCTGGGAAGTCCCGTGCCTCCAGCTGCATCTGCTTCTCTCCAATCCAGTAGAGCAGGTCAGCCACCAGCTGCTCGTATTGAGTCTGTAGCGCCTCTGTCTCCTGAAGCTGCAGCAGGATCTGGTGAGGGGCAGAGCACTGGTCAGCTGCACCTGGGGCGGGCCTCAGATTGAAAGCCCCACCGCTGGGCACTAAGTGCCAGGCAGAGCTGTCCAGGTAGGCTGGCGCTCCTTCTCTCGGCCGAGGATGCACAAAAATATCCCCCCTCGCAGCCCGCAGAGTGTCAGGGACATTGTACACTCAGACCCAGGAGTCTGCAATACTCTCTCGACAACTGGACTGAGACCACGTCTTGCCCCCCTTCCTCCATCTGATTTTGCCCCTTCAGCCTCACGTGCAGGTTGAGGCCCTACAGGCCGTTCCCCCCACTCAGTCTTCTTGTCCCTTCTTCCCTGTGCCCCCACCCCCTAAATCAGCTCCTAGTTCTTGACCCCACACCAACATTAGGACACTAACCCTGAGGACCGCCCTTCCGGGTCTCAGACTCTGCCATCGCCTCCATAGTGTGAGAGAGTCCCCCAAAAGCATGGACTCAGTGCAGCGCCTGCTCAACACAGCCTCGGCTACGCCTGTCCTCGAAGATTTAGTTCTCTAAGCCTTTTAATCCCATTAGAAGCTGAACAGCTTTTGAGGGCAGTGGAGGCAGAGGGCCAGAAAGGGCCACTGCTCCCCTGGCTTCTCATGTATGCCAGGAACCATGCATGCTAGGGACTTTACTAACACTCCCTTGGACACCCAGAACAGCCTCCATCAGTCAGGAGTTGTAACTACTATGTCACAGATGGAGCACAGAGAAGTGAGGCAATTTGGCCAGGGCCATGGAGCCAGTAAGGCATAGGGACAGCCAGTCAGACAGACCTGCCCCCCCACCCCCCGCCCCCAGTCACCAACCTTAGCCAGCCTCCTCTGGGCCTTCTGGCCCTGGTGCAGCCGGGAGAAATAGTGGTAATACAGGGACACATAGGTCATGATGGAGCGCTCATCTGGGTGCGGGGCTGCCACATCCTCAGGGTCCAGCAGCTGAGCAATGCCTAGCTCCTGCTCAGCCACTCGGAAGGCAGAGGAGAGGTTGTGCAGAGGACGATCCCGACTCAGTGAGCCATAATCCAGCAGGTCTGGCCTGGGCAGAGAGCAGGAAGGTTCCTCAGAAGAACGGCATGTTTTGGCTTACATCAACCATCCACTGCTTATCACGACAGTGTTTTCCTCGGATGGTTCTGCGAGCCTCAGGCTGGAGTACAGGCAGGGTTTGATGGGAGGGAGGGTTAATGTAGCAGAGGGGCTAGGACCCAGGATGTGGTAGGGCATCCCCAAAGGGCAGACACTAGCTAGAGAGAGGACAGGGAAGGAACAAAGCACAGGACGTAGAGAAGGCAGGGGTCAGAGGCAAAGCTGCCAGCTCTGGCCCCTAAGGGAAGGAGGAGGGGCAGGCCTAGACCAGGGATCGAACCCAGGTACTTTGCATTTATGGCCCCACTTGTCCTTCTCTCTCCAGGCCCAGGGGTGCAGAGGGTGTGTCGATGCACCTGTGAGCGTGAAGGAGGGCATTGAAGCCAAGCCCGTCGCTCCAGCTGCGAGAGAAGTCAGTGATGTTCACACTGGGGTAGCTGACCGTCTTCCGCTGGCACCACACCAGCAGGGCTTCCTTAGCTGACAGCCAAGCTGCGCTGGCCCCGAACTCCTCCTGGCGGAACAGGGCCGTGTGGTCAATGTGCTGGGTGGGCGGAAGGTACCAGAGCCTGCAGGCTGCAGCAAGGGAGAGGCTTTGAAGCCTGGACAGGGGCTTTATTAAGAGTGAAAATGCAAGTGATAGGGAGAGATTGGGGGGGGGGGCAGGGGCACACTGAGACTCCCCATGGAAGGGATGATGGGGGAAGGCCAAAGGAACCTCTTCAGATAGCAGCCTTCATCTCTGGACCAAACCCCCAAGCAGTCTTCCCAAGGGGTCTCAGACGGATCCCCAGGACAAAGGGAAACGCTGGTTTTTAAATATATATATATAACCTTTTAGGGATGGTGGGAGATTGGCAGCATGTGACTCAGCTCAGTATAGCCTATGTGGCCAGGAACACAGAGGAGCCACACATATCATACACTGAGAGCTGTCAAGTCACGGCCTGGATTGTTCCATAACTGTCCCCGACGGGCGGCAGGGAGGTGTGATCCGACTCAGGGGATGAGATCAAGTCTAAGGAGGAGGCCTATGGTCTACCACTCCAGGTTTTAAAAGAAAGTCTCTTTTCCCCCTTTGGTTCCCTATCATGGTATTTTTAGTTAATGTCCTATGTTTAGTGCTATATTTAGTATATTTCTTTCTCATACTTCCCCACCTCAAGGCCCTTCCTAATAAACCTAACTCCTGAAGAGTAATTATGTGTCAGCTCCCTTTCACTAACCCACAAGCCTTCTGACGGGCCAGCCATGAGGCTAACTGACCTCTGTGAGGCTATTAGCCTCACAGAGGAGAAGGTGGGCCTCACGACACTCCTGTCACCCCAGGCACAAGCCTTTTTACCTCAGCTCTCTGCCCTCTGTGGCCACCGTTAGTACGCATACACCTCCATGCACCACTGAGGTGGAGTCTCTTTATATAGTCCATTTCCTCTGGTGGGGCCAGTGAGGTGTGCAACAGGACACTGTCCAGGATCCCAGCTAATCAGGGAGAGGGCCTGAGGTGGCAGCAGAGGGCGCTGGGAACTGAATTCAGGTTGTCAGGCTTAGCAGCAAGTGCCTTTACCCACTGAGCCAATTCATGGGCCTTTGGATGGTGAGTTTGAGAGGCCTCCCTGAAGTCTCAGACCCATGACTTTTTTATTAGGGTCTCACTCTCCAGCTTGGCTTGTCCAACCCACTGGCATGGAGTTGAGGGTGGTGCTTTGGAAATCATAAAACAGAAACTTGATGATATAAGGACATTCTGCTTGTATTTTCTGGCCCAGGTGGAGGGGGGAAGGAGAGATAGGAAAAGATGGAGACATAGAAAATACTGCCTCGGTAGTCTTCAAGATCCTGGGGACTTCATAAACCTCTGAGCTAGGGTCCCTTTGTACATCTAATCTCCTCTGCTGGTGCATTATGGCGTAGTGAAGGCAGGGATTCAGTGCCAAACAACAAACCAGGAATGGAAGCCGTTGGTGGCCAGCCACTCTGCCTGTCACCAGTGAGTGACTTGTCCCCAGTCAGTATGAAGTCCTGACTACTTCTTATGTCAGCACATGGCAACATCCTGGGTTCCTTGCCCCGGATGAAGAGTGAACGTTCATTTAATGAACACCAAGGGTCTACATGGGTGGAACCGCTCTGTCCTGAGGGGCCTGAGGTGAACCCAGGGCTGCGCTAGGCCATGAGGTACTGGAGAAAGAGACATACCCTGTCCAAGGAGATGTGAGAAATCTGGAAACGCAGAATGATGACCCAGAGGAGTCCCAGGATGAGTGACTGGTCTCCATCCACAATGTTCTCTGGCCCGATGAAGGGTATGGGCACCTGTGGGCATGGGTGATTGGGCTAAGCCATGAAGCCTATGTTCCTGAGAAACCTGGAGTCCAGGAGGCTGTGAGATGGGAAGGTCCTAGAATCCAGCCTCCTCCAGCCAGAGGTCCTCCAGGGAGAGCAGGCAGTGGACAATGTCAGGAAAAGGACAGCTTTCTGAAGAGTTGGGACATCGGTCCAAGTCTCCCTGGGTGTTCTCGAAGCAGGTAAACTAGCCTGGGCAGTGGACCCTCATACGTGGAAATGGGGGGTCTCAAGTGAGCTAAACAGACAATAGTCAGTGTCTATGCCTCCTCCTCCCATTGCCTCCCATCTCAATGGGGTCCCTGGATCACCCCCAAACCTCAGTCAGTATTTCAACACCAACAGAACTATTAGGAATTCAGGGTCCCCAACTCCATCCATCCAGATTCTCTAGAGCCCGGGCCCAGGAATCTGCACTTGAGCAAACAGTAGACAGCTCTGTGAGCACTAAGGGTGAAACCTCTGGTCTAGATCTTGTTCCTTAGAGGAGAGGACTGGTTAATTCAGGACAGATACAGCGGGGCCTCACAGGATCTGCCTGGTACCCTCTGGCTCCACCTTCTCTACCGAATCATGTGGCACCAAGGCAGAAGAATTCTGAGATCAGGACTCCGGCTTTGCTTGTGGCAACCCTGGTGCCTGATTCTAACACAGGCCTTCATGTCCTGGCACAGGCTGGCTGTCGCAGCTGTCTGAAAATATGTCCCCCCAGACGTCCACATGATTACTCCCCTTTCATCCTCTAAGCCTCCAGTTTGGTGTCGCTTTGCCCACATGGCCCATTTCAACCATCTTATTTGAAGCTGAAACTGTGACTTTCCCTCCTACCTAGACACACACATCTGCTCCGTCTCCTACTGCACAAACAGACACCTAATACACACTACTACTCCCATGGTGGGGGTGCCGGTTTCGCTCCCCAATACATCCTCAGTTCTCCGTAGAATTTTATTACTGGCATATACCAGTAATAAAGTCATAACGATGACCTGAACGAGCAAAGGAGAGATGCCCTGTAAGACCAGAACAGCTGTGAGCAGCTCACCGGGCCCGTGAGGGGAACTTCACTAGCACTGTAGCTTGTGGGTGCACGCTGCTGTACCTCACAGGTCTCTGAGGAATGTACCCTGCACTCCCCCCTCTCCCTGGCCACTCATCCCTCTGTATTCACCTTAGCGTGGAGGTGTGACACCCGGCTAAAGGAGAGCTCGTCTGTTCCAGCTCACCAGCATCAATTCTCCCAGCTTCAGGTTAGGCAATATCAGCTGATCAATGAACTTGATCGTGATGGGGGGAAATCAGCAAATATACAGACTTTGGTGTGGTGGTGGTGTCTGTACATGTAGGTGTTGAGATATTATTATTTTGTGTTATTATTTTGTGTTACCCAGGGTAGCCCCAACTTGAAATCCTCCTGCCCCAGCTTCTTTAGGGCTGGGACTAATGATGAGAACCACACCCAGCCTAGGAATTACTCAGCAACTGACGCTAGGGGAATTAAAGCTGTGGTTGAGCTGGGCTTGGGGCAGCTCCCTCATCCAGTCTTGACTACAGTCGCCTCGGATGGCTAGAGAGTCGAGGATATCACCTCCACAAGTGTCAGTGGCCTGCTGTATGACAAAACTCATAAGGAAGCTGGGTGTGGAGGTACATTCCTGTAACCCCAGCATTTGGGATGTGGAGGTAGGAGGGTCAAGAGTTCCAGGCCAGCATATGATACAGGAGTTTTGAGTAGCCTAGGCTGCACACGTGACCTGTCTAAAACACCATCAACAACAACAGCGCAAGGAGAGCTGCAGACCTCACATCCATCTGGATTCCTGGAGGGGACGGCTGACTCATAGGGCCATTGTCGCTGGATCTGAACAGGGCCCGGCTTTCTGCTGCTCTAGGTGCTGGGGAACCACAGTTGCTCCCCTCCAGTGGCTTTTGTCCCCCTTGCTTTTGGCTCCAGGGTGATGCATCAGGACATAGGAGCCAGGCATACTTAGGCTCAGGCCGGCTTGGGCCAGCTCCATGGCTTCACAACTTCTGGGTCAATTACCTCCCATCTTCAGCTCCCAAGGCCAGGAGCCAGTTTGCCAATATAAAAGGGTCCTGCACAGCCCAGTGGCGCTGGCCACGAGGGCCCCTCTGTGCCGTGGGAACTCCTGCCTCTTTTTAATGACCATCTCTTTGATTTGTGTCTTTCCCAGGTGACTCTGGTGCCCTCCTGAAACCCTTCTCTATGGCAACCACCTGTGGGCACACCTGGGTCCGGCTACTTGGCTGACCATGGATCCTGCCTGATAAATCATTCTGGATCTATATGTCCAGGATTAAGAAATGAGAAGATTAAGAACACTCAGACACTTTCAGCCAGGAACCCTGCAATCCTCCCTTATCAGACAGGGATGTTTTCAGTCCTGGTAGGGATATAGATTGTTCCTGCTGTGGCCAGCTGGTGGCCGTCTAAGTCAAGTGCACTGTGCAAGCAGAGCTTTGCTGCTGGCTCTTGAGCCTCGGCTGCACCTCCGGTATTCAAGCCCAGATCTCCTGCTCGGCCTGAGGCCTAGCCCGCATATGATGACCTCTGGTTGCTGCTCACCCAGCTGTCCACACAGAACCCCCGTCCCAGAACAAACCTTGGCCCTGAGGAAGGCCAGTGCGTGGCTGCTGTTCTCCAGGAAGTGCACACGCAGGCGGCCTGGGCTGGGCGTTGGCAGGGCCTCCCCAGAGATAAGCTCCAACAGCCGCAGTAGGTGGGCACCGTCAGCAAGCTCTGTGTACAGGTTCTGGATCCTAATGCCTACCTGGGGAATGGATTGGGGCAGATGTGGGGTCAGCCCAGCATCTCCTGCTCACTCTGTTTTTAAAGCCCAGGAGGTCAGGCTAGAACAGCTACAGGCCGGGGATTCCACAGCAGGCCCCCAGGCCACTGGCCAGAACTGGAGGCGCCCAGGCCATACTTACCCGGCCCAGGCGGAAGATGTTGTTGATCCATTTGGTAAAGGTCTTCTCCTGCATCTGTGCGTGCTGAGCCTGGAGCTTGCGGACATGGCTAATCTCATACTCAGAGTCCATTGCCAAACTTGGACTCAGCAGGGCTGAGCTGCGGGCCTGGGTCTCCTCCTCAGGGACAGTGCTGCTAAGGAGCTGGAGGGTTGAGGGGACAGCTGGCCTCTGAACCTATAGCTCTTTGAGGGTGAATGGCTACTGGACATTTCCCCGTGTCTGGAGGTGGTGGGGGTATGGAGGCTCGGGAGCACCGTGGGTACTGATGAACCTCCTGCCGGAAGTCTGGGGCCCTGTCCTGCCAAGGTCCCCACGAAGGGTAGGAATCATGTCGGAACCTAAGCAGGTAAGAAGCCTGACTGGTAGCCTGCACTTGAATGACCCAGAGCCACCCCACCCCCAACTTTCCAGAATCTTCTCGGAACCCCTGCCGCTAGTCCTATGCCACAGCCGCTGGCCCCCTTTCTTTGGCTTAATTTTGGCAGCAGAAGGAAGATGGACAGCTCACCTTGGCGGTTGATGTCTGGGTCCTCGCTAGGAGGCCCCACTGTCGGATGGAGATACAGGATAGCAGGGCCTGGGGAGTGAGACGACCAGGAAGGTCAGGCTGGAGCTGGGGCCGCAGTCTGGCCCTCCCCTTGGCCAGCCTGTCAGGGGCAATGGCACACAGGCAGCATTGTCCTCCCACCTGCTACAGGGCGGAGCCCAGAAAGGAGGAGGTGGCTCAAGAATGTGCTGGGCTTATTGGAAGGGGGTCCCCTTCATTCTTTACCCCATCCCCTGGCTGCTTCCCTGCTTAGCAGGGGAGGGTCTGATGGTCTGGTTGGCTCTGGTGAGAACACTGCAGGATGCTGAAGGCTGAATGAGGCATCGATGGTCAGGGCTTCTGGATGAAAGCCGCGGACTCACCTCCTCTTTGCACCCCATCCTAGGATGACGGGAGGAACGAACTGACTGACAGCCCCTCCCTGACCTGAGAACAGCCACAGGGAGCTGTGTAACATCCTGTGCTCAGCTTCTCAGGCTCTGACCAGATCTGGGCGACAAGCTCAGCTCAGCCAAGTATTGAGAAGGCAGCTGGTGACTGTTGAATTGTGACAAGCAAGAGTACCGGGGAAAACAGCTTCTGGGGAGGGGGGGCAGCTCCCGCTCACTGCTCCCCTGTAACCAACGACCCCCTCCCAGATGCTGTCTGCCAGAGGTCGTGCTCTCTTTTCATAAGCCTTGGTCACAGGGACACCTCCCTGTACCCCCTCCCAGAGCCTCCATCTCAGAGACTGTGGGCCCAAGTTTAGTTAGTTGTATGCAACCCCAGGGCAGGTGTGCATTCTTCCTCTGACTGGAGCACAGGAGGAACACCCCCTGCATGGCCTGCCTGGAGCCCCAGACCACGGTCAGCTCCAAGGAAGATTCTGGAGGAGACGCACAGTCTTTCAGGTCCAATCCCTGTTTTGTAGGGGAAGCCTCGTCTTCAGCCATTCCACCCTGAAGGTGCCAGGGAAAACTTTCAGAAGAGCCTTCCGGGTCTGAGGGATCCATCCTCGGCCCCTCTAGGTTTGTGTGATGTGAGGTCTAAGGCTAGACAGAGCTATATGACTCCTCGTTGATAGATTTAAAAAGAACAACTGCTCAGTTGTTGGATGTGGGGCTGGAGGGATGGCTCAGTGGTTAAGGGTACTCTTCCAGAGGACCTGGGTTCGGTTTCCAGCACATGCAACTTACAGCCACCTGCAATTCCAGTTCCGGGGCATCTGAACTCTTCTCGCTTATGCAGGCACCAGGTACTCCTACAGCGCACATATTTACAGGCAAGCACTTGGACACATAAAATAAAAAGAAATTAAAAAAAAAAATAAAGCAGCTGTTGGATTGGGACTAGAGGACTGCTCTCCTCCCCACACCTCCCCCTCCCCAGTGGCAGCCAGAGCCACCGCTGATTGTACAAGGACCAGCTCCTCTTTGGCTGTGAATGATTAAGCCCTTGGTGAAAGGACAGTGTGGTTTGGAATCCTTGCCAAGTGACTGAATTTTCTATATGAGCTGGGTCCAGTGATATAGATGGAGTGTATTGAAGAACAATCTAGCAGGAACAGGCCTTCGGGTGCTGTTTGATCCAGCATCCCCAATGACATCACTGCAGGTCTGGGTTTCCTATGCCTTGCTCAATGCCTCCTTCCGGCCAGCCATCGCCTTCCCTATCCCCCTCTTCTCAATGCCATTTACAGCCTTGTACCAATAAGGCCCCTGCTTTACATTATAGTTCTAGAGAAGAGGGAAGATGGAACATCTCTCTAAGTGTTGGGGTGCTGCCTCTTCACAATTGAGTTAGGAAAAGTGAATGTATTTTTGAACTGGTGTCTTTGACTAGAGGGATGAAATACTTTAATTGGCTTAAGCTAGACAGGATCCATCCTGGAAAGAGGGGAGGGGTCTACTGTCCCCAAACCTCATGGTTCAGGGTGATAATGAAAAGGAATATGCAGTGCTGAATGATAGCCCAGGCTGGCATCATCACAAGGGTACAGGATGACAGTGGGAAAAGCCCAGTGTCTGCACAGGTGGTGCACACCTGGAGTGCATGCGGGAGAGGGCCGCATCTCAGGAATGTGCTCAGCATTGCCCCACCACACAGCCCCTTCAGCCTGGGCTTTCAATCTTTCTCAGGTGAGGTGTGATGTAGGGTCTTTGTCCAGTGATGTGACTCTGTGAGACCTCTTCCCCAGAGAAGATGCATGAGGAATTGGCGTCCCAGCGACGGCATGGAGAAGAGGCATACTCTCCAGACTCTTCCATCTCCTTTCAAAATGGACCAAGGGACCACTTTCCTCTTGAAAAGTGGGCACAGTTACAAGAAGCCAGAGCCAGGGTGGACTGACACTTTTAAAACAGATTTAAAAGAATAGAGGCATTGTGTATTTACTGTTGTTAAATACTACGTAATCTGATATGCTCTTGAACTGGCCCAGGGTTACTTGAATAAACTCAGGCTCCCCGTTCTGGGGTCTTGCTGTTACGTTGAAGCATGAGGTGATACTCTCTGGCCATCTGCCTACCCCACGATCTGGGGCATGTCCACATGGCCAAGGGCAGTTTCTTCCTCCTTGGGCTCAGCAGGACTCCACTGGTGAGGATGGCAGGACCAAGCTGAAGTGCTCACTTCCCTCATCTGCAGAGGCTCCTGCGATCCGATGCCATGTGGTGGTTCCAAACACGGTCTTTGGAACCAGGGAGAGCATGAAGTAGTTGTGGAGTCACAGATGACATACTTCTGCCTTTCCTCCTGTATGTAAACACTCTGAGATGGCGTCTTTGAAAACTAGGCTGATGTGGTATGTGGTTTGGATATGAAATGGACTGAAGGCTTGATCAACAGAGAGGTGATTGGACCATAGGGTTCTTAATTTATCATGATGAAGATGAACGGATGATGAGGGAGCAGGTCACTGAGGCACGCCTTTGAAGTATGGCCCCTGTCTCCTTCCCTCTGCTTCTTGGCTGCCAAGAGGCAACAGCCTCCTCTGCCATATGCTCCCGCTATGGTTTTCTGCCTCATCTCAGCCCCACAGCAATGGAGCCGGCTGAACCTTCCCTCCTAGAAACTGAATTGTCAAGTGTTTCTGTGACACATAGAACATTTGAGGGTGGGGCGGTACAGTCAAGGTGAGCAGACAGGTAGGCATGGGGAGGGCATTCTGAACAGTCTAGGAACCTTGTGTTGGTTCTGGGGAGATACAATCTTTCATTTGATCACCATCTCCGGTGTTTTCCTTTCTGGTCAACTTACCATGATGAACTAGAGAATATTATGAAAAGTAGACACATGGTTTCTTTTTGTTCAGGAACATCACCAGGTCAGAGCAGGGTGAGGCTCAGCTGCTAGGCTTCTCCCAGCAGAAGGTGGAGAGGAGTGGGCAGGGAGACCCCAGAAATCCTAGCCTGCTGTCCCTAGAAAGGCCTCCTCTGAGGTTCTGTAAAGAAGCCATTTGGTCCTATCTACACAGAACACACGGACGCACTTTAGAGACACTCATGAGACATACATTTGTGGTTATATTTATGTAGATATATGACAATTGTGCAGAGGAAAAGCAGCAAGACACCTGGGAGGGAAGGCAGTCCTCCCAGGCACCACCACGCATTGGACACCAGGGTCCTCACACCACAGAAATGCCTGCACTGTTACAGCCCCAGGATCAAACATCCCCCCTTGTGTGTACAGCTGATCAAAACACTCATTCCAAGTAAAAGGCACACACCATGTTTCTCTTAAAACTGTCCTTTAGAAAGTAAGATAGGGAGCATGATGGTGACATTCTCCCTGGTTTTGAAACAGACGGTCATGAAACTAACAATGTAGTTCAGGCTTCAAACT
This sequence comes from Peromyscus aztecus, assembly GCA_902168405.1. NCBI lineage: Eukaryota > Metazoa > Chordata > Mammalia > Rodentia > Cricetidae > Peromyscus > Peromyscus aztecus. Next base: position 55,701 of record CABHPQ010172754.1, on the reverse strand, counting down.
CACGGTAACCCTCCTGCATCAGCCTCCCAAGTACTGGGATAATAGATGTGAGCTTTTAGCATTTTCTCTTAGATCTACAGTTCTGACCCTGAGGTTGCCAGAGGCAGGCAAGCAGGGGTGGTGTTATGTTTTTCTGAACATTCAGGGGCACAGTTCAGACTCGTTCATTTGTGGTACTGTCAGGGCCGGGCCACGTGGTCACTGCTGTGTTGTGACTCTCCTACTGCATAAATCATGGCAAAAGTGCCCATCGGCTGTGCCCCACAGCAGGGGCTGTGGGGGAGGTGGCCCCTGCTCCTGAATAAATGGGTCAGAGAAATCCAAAGGCTTGGAAAGAACACCAAAGAGCCAGCAGAAGGGTGTGTGCGCAGAGCAATCCTGGCCCCAGACAGGCACTCCTGATGGGAAGCAGAGTAGCTTGGGAGAAAAGGTGTTACACAAAAGATTTCTACAGGAAAGCTTCATCTTGTGAGGAAAACACAATTCAACACAATAAAATGTATATTTTTCTTTAAAAATCAAACAATAGTGTCAATCATCAAGACACTGATCTCTTCCACTGACAGCTCAGGATGGAGCTAGTCTTTCTTTACCTGGGTCCAAAGTCTCTAGTACTACACAATTCAAGACAAGGCTTTGTTGAATTTAAATTCTGCCACCTACCAAAAAGCCTTGGGAACATTCAATGGTCGAAGGGCACACTTGGTGACAGATGGGAACTGTCTCTTTTCTTAAGTCTGATAAATTGACTTTGCTGCAACCTATTGGGTGAACTGGAAAGAAAGGCCAATCCTTAGACTTCAACGTGATCTGAAACATTAATTAACTAGAGGTCTTGCCAGGGGCTGACGGAGGTTGTGGATTCCAAATTCCTAACTGAATCCAGCTTTGCTAGAGGGAGGCTTGCAGGGCCATGCAGCAGGTGCTGGGACAAGGCAGGTTTTCCTGGCCTGGCTGCCTGTTCTTCTGGGGACTGCAGGAGAGGGGCGCACACAGACATGGAATATCCTCTCTCAGACCTGGGTCTTCTCTTTGGTGTCAGTCTACAGAGAGCAGAAACCCTCTGCTCTGTCTCCCTCTACATATAGCAGGAAACACAGTAAGAAAAATAAATTAGGTCACTTATGCTGCTCCTCAGTGCCCTCTGCAGGACTGAGAGGGTCACAGTAACACTGCCCAGCACAGCCCCGGACTCCAGTCAGTCCCCAGCTTACTCCCTGACTTCCCAGAGTTCGCCAGCCTGCGTCCACACCTACATTTTTTCTTTGGATAGTTTACTTTTCTTCTTAGACTTTTAATCTCCATATATAGTGCTCTTCTTAATATTTTGATAGAAACTTAGGGATGCTAGAGGGGCAAGGGCCTCATCTAGCGTCAGTGTCTGCCCTTCCCCACCCCACATTGAGGAGCTGAGGTGTGCAAGCCAGTGGCATGGCAGACTTCAGGCCCAGGCACGCCCTCCTCTCCCACCCGAGCTGTGCACCCTCAGTCAGCCTTCGGCAGGGACTTCCTGTGAGAGGGGGGCACAAGGTGTGGGGGCAGGCTGTTCGGCAGCTCGTAGCCATCCAACTTGATCTTGATGAGGTGCTTGGCCAGTGCGAACTCCTCCTCATCCAGCATGCCGTCGCAGTCACAGTCGGCCAGCTTCCAGATCTTGCCCAGGACACTGTTGGGCAGCTTGGAGGTCACCATTTCCTTCTTGGCATTGACGCCTGAGATCTTGCCATTGATCGGTGATAGTGTGTAAAAGAGTTCGTCATACACGGGCTTGTCTTTAGCCACGACCCACTCCTCCTCGTCAGCACCCTCCTTGGCCCCCTCCCCATAGCCCTGGTTGAAGGGCCCCTCTGTGGTGCCGTCGAAGGCACCGCCCTGCACCATCTGCGTGGGCATGTTCATCTCCTCCTGGCTGATGAGGCTCATCAGGGAGGAGATCTTGTTGCTCAGCATGTTGTCCACGGCCTCGATCAGCTTGGGCTTCAGCGAGTGGAACTTGGTGAAGTCATAGTTCTCAAGCTGTTCCTACAGGAGGGGAAACCAGATTTAGAGTTATGGTCTCTGCAGGAGGCGCTGGAGGGAGCTGGGTCTCCCTTAAAGCAGACATCCCACCACACCCTCCTGCCTTTCAGAATCTTTGCTGGGCCTCCCATGTCCAAGCTCCCATGCAAGAGGGGCTTAGGAACAAGAAACAGCTTCAGGATTGAAAGTGGCTTTTTGTAGCTGCTCTCTCTACTTAGCAATCCCCTGAGACTTTGAAAAAAAAACTTTCACCTGTCTTTAATGCCCCAGAGAATTAGTGTGTTCTCAGAAAGGTTCTGTTCCACACTTCAAATATGTTCACAACAATCAAGGGAGTGAAAAAGGCCAGTATTATAACCTTGTTTTACAATCACATGGGCTATCCAGATGGAGTTAAGATCACAGTCCACATCTGCTAACTCTTTACTATGCTTTGCTAAAAAACTCAGGGTCAAGAGGGAGCCCATGCCTGACGCCGCCTAGACGGTCAGGATCTGAAGCTGGACGGCTCAGAGACCTAGGGTAGAACCAAATAGGAAAAAAAAAATCAACGAAATGATTCCTAATGATATTCTCTATACTCATAGGATCAGTGCCTAGCCCAGGCGTCATGAGAGAGGCTTCCTCCAGCAGCTGACGGGCAGACGCAGAGATCCACTGCCAAACTCTAAGCGGAGCTCGGGAACTCTGCAGAAGAGGGAGGGGAAGAGTTGCAGGAGCCCGAGGGGTGAGGACACCAGAACTCGGTCCACAGAATCCACTACGCAGGGCCACAGTGCCTCACAGAGACCGAAACGGCAACCACGGAGCCTGCATGGGTCTGCACCAGGCCCTCTGCACACACGCTGTGGTTCTTTAGCTTGGGGTGTTTGTGGGACTCCTGACAGTGGGAAAGGGGTGTCTCTGACTCTTTGGAACCCTTCCCTTCTACTGGGTTGCCTCGCCCGGTCTTGATAAGAGGGTATACGCCTAGTCTCATTTCATCTTGTTATGCCGAGTTCGGTTGATATCACTGGGAGACCTGCTCTTTTCTGAAAGGAAATAGAGGAACAGCGGATCTGGGGGGTGAGGAGAGGTTGAGAAGAGGGGAAGAAAGGGAGGCCACAGTTGGAATGTATTGTAGAGAGTTAAAATAAATTTAAAAAGTCATCAAAGATTGGAAAAAAAAAACCTTAAGGACTCTATTTAGAAAATTAAAACAAAACCAAAAAAAAAACCTATTATCTGAGAACTTTGCAGCTGGCTGTATGTGGTACCACACACCTATAATCCCAGCACTCAGAAGGTAAAGATTGTAGAGTTGCTGTAAGCTTGAGGCTAGCCTGGTCTACATAGCAACACCCTGCCTTAATTCCCCTAGCTTCTGATGAAATGAACTTTGCCTTTGGATTATTTGAAAATAATACTGATGTAGCCTGGGGTACATGCTCCTTGGATTTAACTTCTTTAGGAATGAGCCTAGAACTGGAAACCTGCAGGGAATCCCCACAGAGGCACAGCCTACTACACGGAGGCTTTCCCAAGAAGGTTCCTGTCAGGGCTGTGGGAGTCCTGCAGCTGTAGACTAGTCAGTTATTTCAAAAGTACGCAAATAAGCACAAGTTGAAACCTAGGGCTGAGCACCATAAGCCGGGTCCCAACAGGTCTCTACCCCATCTCTTGGGAGAAGTGGCCTGTCAGCAGAGCAAAGGCTCTAGAGAGGGCTGGGGAGGAGGGTCACAGAGGCTTCATGGGTAGTGACAGACAGACAGCCCTTTCTACCTAGTTTGTCTTTGCTTGCTCATACATCCATATTTGTATCCACCCACTCGCCCATTTACCCACCCTTCATGCAGCCATCATGTACCCACCCCTTATCACCTATTGCTTCCCATGCATCAGATACTCTCCTGGGCCCAGGGATGGGCCCTGCTTTAAAGGAGCCTTGATCACACTGGAGGAAGAAGACACCAGCTGTTCAGCATCTGTCTATTTTCAAAAAAGACTTGTGCAAAAAGGAGAACAGGAAATATAAAAAAGTCAGTAGAAAGGAAGAACCAAGCAATTGGAAGGGAGAAGGGGCATCACACCAGGTGTCTGAGGTTAAGGAAGGCTGTTTCCTGCAAGCACATATGAACTCAGAATTCTGGGTTCCTCGGATATCCAGGGAGGACCTCCTTTATTCACCTCTGTGACAGATGGGACTAGAGCTGAGCTTTCTCTGGCCTTGAACAAGAAGAGTTGCCTAGACCCTAACATCAGCAGACTCAAAGACATAATGAAAAATGGTCTTCCACATTTTTCCCTAGCAAATGCAGAAGCATTGAGAGTGTATGTGCACGTGTGTGTGTGTGTGTGTGTGTGTGTGTGTGTGTGTAGGTGCATGCCTGAGCACACAAAGAGGCCAGGGGCAGTTGTCAGGCACCTTCCTCTATCACTCTTGGTTGATACTTTTGAGGCAAGGTCTTTCCCTGAACCTGTATCTCTTGGGTAGGAACAAGCCTCAGTGGCCTTCCAGTTTCCAGCCCCTTCAAGAGGCAGAGTTACAGGCAGGGGTAGATGTTAGAATTCTGCCCTCACTCCAGCTACATGACTGCACATGCACAGTTTAGGAGTTAAGCAAAGGGTCTTGCATCTTACATCATCAGTGTGCGTTGGCGACTACGTGCGTGTGGCGTGGTCATGCAATCAGCGTATGTGTGGTGGAGCTCCATACTGGGAGCCCTTAAAAACCGGACACAGACCCCCACCCTCTCTTTGCTCTGCTCTGCTCTCCCCCCACCCCACCATCTTTCTCTCTCTTTCCTCCCCAGGCCTGGTCCTTTTATCCCTCCTCCCCTTCCTCCTAATACAGCTCTCCACTACTAAGCAACCGGGTTCTGTTGTGACCGTGACCTTTCCGCTGGTAACCAGTACCGCCCTCAGCGCCGTTTATCATTCTTTCAGTAGCACCATGTCCAGCTTTCACATGGGTGCTGGGTCCAAACACTGGTTCCCATGTGTGCATAGCAAGAACTCTTAACTGCAGAGCCATCTATCATTTCTCTAGCCAATGGCTGAGTTGTTGGGTTTTGTTTTATTTTGTGTCTGTGTGTGTTGCTGGGAATTGAACTTGGGGCAAGTGCTCTACCACCGAGCTCTATATTCCCAGTCCTCACTGCAGTGGGTATTATTATATGTGGGCATTTCTGTATGGGCAATTCTGGACAGAGTGAGGGTATGGAGGTAGAGAGGCTATTCACTTATGTAGTTTCCTGGAGATGAGACAGGGAGAGCCCAGAAAGAAGCCAATCTTGGCTATTCTGGACAGAAAGAGTGTGATGGGCTATGGGGGGGTGGGGGGAACTGGCATGGACAAGTGCATACTTTTACTGTAAAACAAATGGGGAAAAAGTAGGGAGTGAAAATAAAGATTTAAGCCAGGCATAGCATGTGCCTCTAAGGCCAGCACTTGGGAGGCTGGCCAGAGGGTCAAGAATTCAAGGTGAGCTCATGCAGGGTGGGGGTGAGGATTCAGGCATAGTGGTAAACACCTTTTATCCCAGCACTCTGGAGGCAGGGACAGGGGTTCTTCTGTGAGTTCCAGGCCGGTAGGGCTAGACAGTGAGACTTCATCTCAAAAAGCAAGCAAGCAAGCAAACAAACAAATAAATGGAATTCAGGGTGGGGACTGGAGAGATGGCTCTGTGGTTAAGAGCACGTCCATATAAAACGGCAGAACACCCATTCCCAACACCCATGTTGTGTGGCTCTCAACCACCTGTAGTTCCAGCTCCATGGGATCCGATATCCTCTTCTGACCTCTGCAGATAACTGCACTCTCTGGAGTGCACACAGATACACATGCATACCTGTAATCTAAATTAAAAATAAAAAAGAATTCCGTGGCTCCAGGTCCTACTGTCTGTTGAGTGCTACCACACATGGCTAATCTAATACTGAACAGCTACATAACATTGAACTACCTAGTAAAGTCATTTTGTAGGTAGATATGGCAGCTGTCTAGCAGAGAACAAAAACTGTGATCTTCAGGGTGTGTGGCAGGGCAGGCATTCTGTGTTCATATTTGGAAAGGAGCCACAGCACGCAGACTGCAGAGGGGACAGAGCCCGAAGATGACTGCCTATCCTGTCCTCAGAACAGATCTCCCAACACACTTGCAGGCAGCCCGCCCGCCCTGTGCCAGCTGACCTGCTGGGCTGAAACCTGCAGTCTGCACCTGGCTGAGCACTTGAGCAGAACAATCCTGCTTTCTAAAATGAGTTCTCGATTCTGGGTCCTGCATCTGATTAGAGCCACCAGGGCATCACCTCCACCCTCAGCACCATACAGTGCTACCAGTGCTCGGGACTTCTGCTGACGGGGTGTCACAGTCAGCTGAGGGGACACAGGCGGCCGGTTGAAGAGGAAGGATAGAGGTCTTCCTACATAAACATTCCAATGCTACTGGGTAAGAGGTCTGAATTCCCTTTGGTGCAGGAACACCTACCCCATCCCTGGGGAATGAGTCTGAGCCCTGAGCACACAGGGTCCCTGTGTCTGGCGAACAGACATGTGGGAATTATGTCTGCCCAAACTGTCTACCAGCCTGCGGAGGACAGGGATTCTGATGGCAGCTGTATGAGCAAACAAAGGGCCAGTGGCCTCAATTTTGCAGGAATGACTAGAAAGCAGCAGCTGTATCTGCCCAGAAAGCACACAGAAAGTAAACTCTGGTCCCTGTGGTACTTACAGACCTGAGCAGGGGTGTGGAGGACAAGCTACTGCCCTCCAGCAGGACAGATCCAAAACAGCAGTCTTTTTTATTGGGATAGTCATGCAGTCAGGATTTAAAGAGATCAACAATTGTACCACTGGGTCCAGAATCCTAGGGCTGCTCCTTCCAAAGAGTAGGTTCCTATCCCAGCCTCAAGCTGGGTTATCCTTGCCCAATTACTCCCAAAGTTCGCCAGAGCCAATTTCAAATGTGTGGTAGGGATGAGCAGATGGGGATGGCTCTGCTGCCCTCTGCTGTTAAAACATGGTAACTCATCCACACGGGGGTCAAATTCTCCAGACAACTGAGTGAGCAATACCACTGGAGTGTTTCTAGTGTTCTCAAGCTGCAGGTCAGTCACTGCACAATAGGCCAGAGTCCCTTGGGACAGGGCACAGGAGACACAGGCAGCCTCTCCTGCTACTAAGGGAATGGAAACACACACTTGGCTCAGTGTAACAGATGTGAGACCCCCTGACCAGGGGACTCTTGAGAGGGGAAACATAGACCTAAAGTCAGCTGTGGTGAACCCTCCTCATGACCCTGACATATGCCCAGTTCATGACCATTATTTCCAAGCTTTTTTAAAAAATTTTTTTTATTTTTCGAGACAGGGTTTCTCTGTGTAGTTTTGGTGCCTGTCCTGGATTTCGCTCTGCAGACCAAGCTTTACCCTCTACCTCTGACCCATACACAGCTGGTGTTAACTGAATGCCTGTTGCTGAGGATGCTAGATCCTCAACAGCCTCAGGGAAAGGAACATGCTCAGCATGTATTTACTGAGTACCTACTGCATTCCAGATCAGCAGTTCTCAACCTGTGGGTCACAACCCCTTTGGGGGCTGCTATCAGATACATGATTTACATGATGACTCCTAACAGTAGCAAAATTACAGTTCTGAAGTAGTAACCAATTAAGTTGATGGTTGGGGGTCATCACACCATGAGGGAGGTATTAAAGGGTCACAGCAGTGGGAAGGTTGAGACCCACTGCTCCAGATGATGGGGAAGTACAGTGAGCATGCCATGGCTACTGGACTCTGGAGTCACACCTTACAAAGAGACACTGAATCACAGCCATGAAATCACTAATTACACTGAAACCCACAGCATTCATGCTGCAGCAAGGGGTGTGTCACTAAGGCAAAGACTAAATTATTCTCACTCTTATCTTCAATGTCTGCCCACTGACGTACTCCAGGGCCTAGGACAACGCTTGGCCCCAGTAATTAACATTTTCCTGGATGAGTGACTAAATGAGCACACATGAACATGACAGCTCTCAGGTTGGGGCTCCTTGTTCTGCCCAAGACACTTGGGCTCACTGAAGCTACTAAATGTGGGTCCTGACCACGGGGATTCTCAGCATAGGCTTCCACTCACCCCGACTCCAGCTGAATGGGCTGCGGCTGCTCCTGAGACTCTGGGCTCCCTGACTCCTTTCCCAGGGATTATCCTTTGTCCCAGCTCTGGGAGGTCTGGGTGTCCTCTGACCCAGATGGGCCCAGATTAATTTTCATAGACAGCTCTAGTTCTGGAGCCTGCTCTGTTATGGGAGCTCACCTATGGGCCCCGTGAGAGCCCGGAGGGGCTCAGCAGAGCTTCAGGGTCTCAGAGAGTCACCATGTGGGGTGGGCAGTGTAACAACAGCTAATGAGTGCACACATGTGGTGCTATAGCACATGGTGGGTACTTCTTCGTAGTTTTCAATTAAGCCAAGATATTAAGTTCCCTTTGAAAGGTACAAGGAAACAGCTGTTCTGCAGCTGGGCCATGGGATGCAGGGCATAACCTGAATATAAAAGAAAGTCTCAGCTGGGCAGTGGTGGTGTACACCTTTAATCCCAGCACTCAGGAGGCAGAGGCAGGCGGATGAATCTCTGTGAGTTCAAGGCCAGCCTGGTCTACAGAGTGAGTTCCAGGACAGCCAAGGCTACACAGAGAAACACCAAGAATTTTTCTTTTTAAAAAAGAGAAGTCTCTGGGAGACAATTAACCACAAGTCCTCAAGTTAGTTATCTTGTGACCAGAAGCAAAGTAATTCCTCTTCTGAACAGAATACCCATTTTATTGCTAGAAAGAATCTGGGGGAGAGAAGTGGGGGCTGGGAGGAGGGAGGCTGCAGACAGGATGTATTGTGTGAGAGAATAGTTAAAACAAAAGAACAAACAATTTGGCTAGATCCTGTGACCAGATCGCACCAGAAGCACCCACCTCGACCCCAGGCATAAAGAGCTGCCACTAGAATAGTGAGTCTCACCCCACCCCACCCTACCCGACCTTGCACCGGCCACGTCAGTGAGCTGACCTCACGTCTATTTTGTCTACTCCTCCTCCTCCTCCTCCTCCTCCTCCTCCTCCTCCTCCTCCTCCTCCTCTCCCCTCTGAGGCCCAAGCTTAGCCATACCCTCACTTTGGCCATCCTCTGTGGCTTGGAGTGGATGATACGACAATTGGTCTCAAGAGAAAACCTTTGCTTAGCCTACCCAGGAATTTTTGAAAATTTGAGACCTAATTTGAAATGTATGTATGTGATTTACATGCAAATCTAGACTTTAGCTTCTTATGCCCACGAGGGTTCAGGTTCCCATAGGGCAGTGACTCCCGGGCCAGATACAGAGGTGGGCCATACGCTCTTCAATCTTCCTTGACCCACAGGACCCGAACAAGCTCCCACTGGGCAACTGCAGAATCCTCCTCCTTGTAGATCTTGGAGATATACTCTGGTAACCCACTAGATTTGGGGAGACAAGCAGTCGGATGACATGGCTACCTGAGTTCATGCCATCTGCCTTAAAATAGAGAGGCCTGTGGCCCTGTGCCGATGTGTACTGCACTGGACAAGAAGATGGTGACCTTGCTCAGAAGGACATTCCATCACTGTAGGGCAGTGTACACTGGCTGGGCCAAAGCAGCTGAGGGCAGCTCTAGTATGGCTTGCCTGGAACTGCCCAGAGCTAAAGGGCAGTAAAGGGAGGTTCTGAAATCAGGTCGGAGGCCACCAAGACTGGCCTTTCAGCAGACCTGTTGCTGAATACAGCAAAGTACATCTGTGTCCAGAGCCCTAGCTCAATGCTCAGCAGTAGCCTGTTCAAGCATATTCCCTTGCTATATGGCTGCAGGAACTATCCAAAGTGACCTTCAAAGCCAAGCCCAGCTCTAATTCCCTTCAGGTTCTGGGAGCTTGAAAGCCAGGGCCACCTCAACCTCAAAGCCGACTCTGAGCATCATCTACGAGGCCAGGCTGTCTGTAAGCTTTCTCATGTAAGCTTCACTGCCCTCTGGCTAATTGTCTCCCCTTTAAAAAGACATTTTGGAAGGCAAACAATGTCTGCTTTAGTCATAGGAGGCCATCACCATGGGTCGTCATTAGGAAGATGACTTCATTGCATTCTCCCTCATTAAACTGTGAGTCTTTCTTATATTTCCTGTAACCAGCTAGGTGTTGTGGCAGGGAATCATAGGTCCCACAACTTCCTCAAGACATTACAACAGGGCTCCCAGTACCTGCATGGCCTTGACCTCAGGGAAGTCCCCCGCAGAAATCTGGTATTCTCGCTGCAGCTGAACGTAGATTTCTGGAAGCCTGTAGATAAGCTCTCGCTTCTTATTTTCTTTTCCAAAAACATTTGGCATTTCCTTCTTCAGGTAGCTGATGATGTAGGCATGTACCTGAGGGGATATGTCAGGTGAGCACACACTACACTACTCGAGAGAAGAGATAAACGAGACACATTCCCATGCAGAACTCTGGTCCTCAACCACAAGAGAAGGGGAGGATCCAGGAAGCCAAAGGGGAGCTAGAATGTACTTCCAGAGAGCTGGCCTGGACCAGGTAAACTGAGAGCTGGACTTGAGGAAGGGCCGGAGGGACCAGATGTGCTGAGACCACACAGGGACGGTGAGCAGAGAGAACCCCAACATCAAAGGCTGGGTAAGGGATATGGGATGACAGGGCAAGGGACGAGGTGACACCTGAGTTGGGCCTTGTGAAGAACAGTAGGAGACGCAGTGAGTGGAGTAAGACAGGGTGCTAACAAGCTGGGGGTGTATCTGGGGCGTATCATGCACATGGTCAGGGTGGGAGAGGTGGGCTGCATCCAGACCTTGCTTAGCAGGCATTAGGAGCCCCTGGAGGATTCCCAGTGAGGCTCTGCTGACCTAATGCTTGCACTAATGATGGTTCTCCAGGGTCAGAGAGGCCAGAGTAACGGTGAATGGTGTGAGACTTGGCTGAGAACCAGGTGGGGTGGGGTAAAGTTGCACAGAGAATGTCCCTGGGGATTGCATCTTCAGGTCTACTCCCAAGAAAGGGCAACTAACGGTAGCCTGTGAGTGGTGATCCTGGTGTCTGGGCAGGAAGTGAGCAGACCCTGAGTAGGGAGGATCTCCACTGTGACTAACCAGAAAAATGTAGAGAAAGTTTCACCTGTGGCCTGTGGGCACCAGGAAGTGAACCTGGACGCTGACTGTAGTTTATCTGCACAGGAACAGTGCCCAGTGAGCAATGAAGCAAGAACGATCACCGGGCATACCTCACTGGGCAGAATGCTGAGATATTCGTGAGTGGCACTAATGATTTCTGCATGGGACCAGCTGCATGGGACCAGCTGCATGGGACCAGCTGCATGGAAAGCTCTCTCTGGGGAGGAAATCCAGACACAGGAGAGGGAAGCCCCTGAACCCCTAAGGGCGAGCAATCTCCCCAGGAGGGTACTGTATTGTCTGGCCTGTGGCACGCCCTTCCCTCAGCTTTTCCATTCTTCCATTTACTTCCTATTTCAGGTTAGTAAGTGTGTTCACTACCAACGTTTTCTTTATAGGACTTCAAATCTACAGAGTAATTCAGAAGCCAAATAAATAGCTAAAATAGGGAAGGATGAAAAACAGTAATGTTAAAAAAATAAAACAGCTATGTAGCCTGGAAAATGCTGCTAAGAAAACAGATTTCATTAGAATCTTAGGGAAGAAGGAAGTCGGAGAGAGTGAGCAGATACATCCCACAGCTCGGCTGAGGGACTCTGGGTGTACACACATACTGGGTGGGGTCAACAGAATCTGAACAGTAACGCCATCGCATGTGGTGTGCACAGGCCATCTGAAAATATGCACATGTTGGGCTGCATGGCTATTGCTTAGGGACCAACTTCTTAAAAGGTGGTTAACTGAATGTAGGGGCTATAAAAAAATTGACAACTGTTAAAGCTTTCTGAATGCACAGCCACCAAAGATTAACTCAAAATCAAGCTTGTAATGAGTCCGTGGTTTCTCACTTGCCCCGTGACACTGTGTGACTTCACAGCAGCTTCCTTCACACAGTACAATATGTGTACTTTGCACTGTGCATCAACTGTCTGAAATACCTCTGTTCAGACTGAGACTGTTGCTTGTGGGTTTATGGTAATAAAGTTTGTGCAGTTAATGCTGGGTATGGTAACTCATGTCTGTAATCTCAGTCCTTAGGAAGCTGAGTCAGGAGGACTGCCATGGGTTGAGGCCAGCCTGGGCTACACAGTGGGTTCCAGGCCAGCCTGGGCTACTGAGTGAAACCTATCTCCCACCTGCCTTCCCTAAAAAAGAAATTCTGTAATAAACCCAAGATCCAAAAGGTAAACCCTTAGGTGAAAAAAAAAATGTGAGGCTGAGAGAGAGAAGCAGCCAAGTCCTACTGAACAAGAGTTTGTTTATTCTGTTCAGATCAAAGCTGGTACCCAAACCATGTGTGATTCTAGCAGTCTTAAAGAGGACTTACGGGGGCCTTTAGAGGCATCTGAGGTCAGTCTTCAGAGAGACAGGTTTCCATATATAGGCCTGAGCACTGACATTCACAAAGCCCAGGCAGGGACGGAGCTATTTTTAAGCCTTGCAGTGGATAATCATTAAAGGGCTCATCACCACACACTGCACAGCGATTCTCACACTCTTCAGCCTCTATCTGCCTGATGAGCTACAAAATGCCTAACTTCTCTAAAAAGGAATTTGACACTGCAAACAGGAAAGCTAGGCCCCACACATCACATGTGACTAAGAGGAAAAGAGGTCTTTGACGAGCAAACTAAATTCCACAGAACTCTAGTGACCCCCGAAAGTCACTGAGCTCCTCTCCTTCCCCACCACTCCTTCCTCAAAAGCCGCTTTGTTTTCTTGTGGAGGGAAGATTTCCGAACGGGTGGAGGCCTTTCCTGACCTTGTGAGGACGGCTCGGAGAGTGTACTTGCCTCCTTTTGAATTGCTCATCTATCCCGTAAGGAAGACTGAGGTCCACACGGGTTTACAGAAGAATAAAACTAAATTCTATCCCAGACTCTTACGTGGGCTTTCCTAACACAGCTTTCTCTGAAGAATCTCGCAGTAAGCTTTGACTGATGTCTCAGAGCAAAGAGACTTCTGGCAGGCCACCTCCCTCTGATGAAAGGTGAGGAGGCCAGGAGCCTGACCCAGAACACATGAAGGCCTCTGTTCCTTAGAAGACAGCTTTGAAAGCATCCAAATAGAAAAGACAGCAAAATTACCCAATCTCCAGGCTTTTGTTTATATTATTAAAATCCCATACTACTGTGAGAGTGGTTAAAATAAAAACACAGGCTGCAGAGCTCCAAGGAAGCCAGGAGAGGAACATGGGACATTTAAAGCCCTCAGAAGATGTGTAGATCTACTAACACGTTGATTTTGGACTTCTGGTCTGTAGACTATGAGAGAATTTATTTATGTCATTCAGCCTATGGTAAAGCAGCCACAGGACATTTATACATGCTATCTAATCCAGCCTTTTCCCACCCCTTAGTCTGGTCCTCTTCTTTTTCCCCCATGCTGGGGACAGAAGCCAGGACCTTGAGCATACTACTGAACTGCTCTACCACTGAGGTATACCCTCAGTCCTTGGTGTTTTGCTCACTCATTGTATAGTCCTGGTGGCCTTAAGTCTGTGATCGTCCTGTCCCAGTCTCCCAAGCGCTGGGATGACAGGTGTGTGCCATCACTGTTTTCACTGGGTACTTTAGATGTGACCTTAAAACTGATCATTGCATGGCCCAGCAGCAGGGGAAATGGGTACTGTACCTGTCGGTGGTCTTTACTTATAAGGGGTTCAAGTCTGGGGTGGGAAGAGGAGTGAAGGGTAGGGATGGGCTGATGTCCCCCTGAGAAGGCTGGAGAGATGGCCCTTGCTTCCGAGAAGGTTGTTGTTCAGACTTTTCCACGCTGTTATGCATATCAATATTTATTCTTCTCTGTTACTGAGTACCATCCCATTACATACACGAGCCACATTTTGGCTATTCTAAATGAAACTGCTATGAGCTTTTTTAAAAAATGAGGATATAGCTGCTTTTCCTAGGTGGGCCATGAATTCTGTAACTGTTATCCCATCAGCTGACTCAGATCTCATATCTCTTAGGTGATATCTGAGAACTTATCCTTCATATATTTTAAAATGTCCCTTGTAGGTTTTCTGTGGATAGAAAATTTTCTAGAATAAGTGGAATTACAGATTAATATATAAAGCAAGAATATAAAGTAAGGAGATATTGCAGATGCTGTTTACATTGGATATAAATCAGGACTTTCTGGACCAAGCAGACTACTTGGGCTTGGGATGTGTATTCTGTAATATTCCCAGGCTGTGAATCAGTTCCAGGAAGTATTGCCTTTTTGAATGTCAGGTTTTCATGTATGAAGTAAGGATGAGGATGCCCAACTGTCAAGTAACCGACATAATCAAGCAGACTGTTTGGCTTCTACAGCATTTTAAGCTGCAAAAGGAAAACTGTGCCAAGGGAAAGATGACCCAAACAAAAGCATTATAAGGAAATATTAGCAATCCAAAGCGAAAGACTCAGTGGTTTCTTGCCTTCTCCTTCTCTACATTTATTTTTGTTTGTGGTTTTTTTGTTTGTTTGTTTGTTTGTTTGTTTTTGGACAGGATCCCATATAGCCCAAGCTAGCCTCAAGCTTACTATGTAGCTGAGCCTCCTGTCTTGCTGGGACACCACAGCTGATTTGTGCAGTGCTGGGGATCAAATCTAAGGCTCTGTGCATGCTAGACAAGCACCCTACCAACTGAGCTACACCCCCAGCCTGCTCCTTGCTTCTTTAAGAACAATGAATGACAAGGCTCAGAAGTGGAACACAGAACTGCAGCTGGAGGGACTAGGGGTCCAGCTCCACAGAGCACCCACTTAGCACTGCCATGTTAGGGGCCAAGGCCACTGTGTTCGGTTCTGCTTCTTAGCCAGTCCAGGCAGCTTCCTGTCCTAAAGTTCAGCTGGTATTGTGACACACCACGTGCAAATGGCACTGGGGAGCTGGTGATGGAAGTAGATGTGCCTCAAACATTTTCCTCTGTGAAAAGGAACAAGCCAGATACTATTCTTAGGAAGAAAAGAATATGCTGTTTCTTTTCCTATAAGTAAGCTCAGCACATTTGACCATCCGCCCCCCACATCTGCACAAGGGTTCTCATTATTCAGTGTCAGAACACAGAGGCATTTTGTGTCTCACTAACCTAGGCCATGCTGCAATGGCAGGGAGCACTACAGGCTGTGGTGCTCAGCATCTCCAGCCCGCTCTCTAGTCATGGTCATGTTCGTACTCATTCTCTCTCTCTCCAGCCCTCTATTCATACTCATGCTCATTCCTGTTCCCCTCCACCTTTTTTTTTTTTTCTTTTTTTTTCTCGAGATTGTTTCTCTATGTAGCTTTGGCGCCGTCCCTGGAACTCACTCTCTGTAGCCCAGGCTGGCCTCAAACTCACAGAGATCCGCCTGGCTCTGCCTCCCGAGTGCTGGGATTAAAGGCGTACACCACCACTGCCCGGCCCTACCTTTTTTTCTATGACTAAAGATATATTCAGTCACTGGCCCCTTAGCAGTGACTGGCAAATTTAAAATGTCCATGGACATTAAATCCCATGAAATTCGCAAAGTTTACGGGAGCTACTAGCTTTGGTTAGAAAATAATTTAGGCTAGCCACGGTGTGGTGGTGCAAGCATTTAATCCCAGCACTCGGGAGGCAGAGGCAGGTGGATCTCTCAGTTAGAGGCCAGCCTGGTCTAAATTAGGGCAAGTTCCAGGACAGCCAGAGCTTCACAGAGAAACACTGTTTTGAAAAAACAAAAAACAATGACAAAACTAATTTAGACTTTTCTATACCCTGAAATTAAATTCATTTATAACAGCTAGAAAAGAGAAATACCATGTGCCAAAGGGTCACTGAACAGGCAAAACCAGACAGACTTCCTGCCACCATGCATTAGGCCCAGGGTAGTGGGGCTTTCAGGAGAGCTGCAGGTAAGTGGTTCCACGAACTAGTTAGAGTAACTGCCTTGGAGGACTGGAACAAAGTTCTGAGAGGAAGTAGCTTACACCAGGAAGAAGGGCTAGAGTGGTGACTCACTCAGCACCCTGCAGACTTGTTAGCTTGGTGTCCGGGAGGAGAGGGTGTGTACACCCTGGGGTGTAAGAAAGGGAACCAAGAAGTTGTGGCACTGTGTGTATGGGACAGTGGCAGCCAGGGGCAGGTCTCTTCAGGCAGGAGCAGACACATTTGGCTTCAGCATGAGGAGAGCTGCTGAGGAGAAGTGAGAAGGGACTGGAAGGCTCGTGACCCTCTAAGGAGCCATCCCTGCTTCCCCCAGACAGGAACCTCGGCGCCATCCCGAGTGCCACGAGCAAGTACCCAATCCTTGATCAGTACAGTTCCTCACTCTATAATAAGGGTGCTCTGCGCCTCCTCCTCCACCAGACGGACTCTGTAGCTCTGGCCTGGGTATGCCACATCGCTGTCTACTAAGTGAAGCACAGCTGTGGTGAACTCCAGAAGGCTGACCCAGGGCACCCAGACCAGACCAAAAGTCAGGATGCTTTTTTGTTTTACACCAAAAGACCAAGAGGAAGGAGTTGACTCCACTTCCTGACCAAGCGTCTATGGGTGTAGATCGGCCTGTGTACTGGAGTCAAGCGCCCAGAACAGAAAGCTGGACTAACAGCTGGGGGACTGATTTTCAGTCCTAGCTTCTCAATGAATGGATTAGGGGAATCTGGAGAAATCACTTATAGTACCTTGTTTCTGAAAAATTAGGGAGTCAGTATAGCCCTCTGGATCTCAAACTCAGCTGATCACAATGACCCCCGAGAAGTGCATTTCCACATATGTCTGTACGTATAGGTGCAAGATCACATACCCTCCTGAGTCAACAGCTATGGGGCAGGGCCTGGAAATTCCATTGGTTACAACTCTTGAATACTTCTGAGGATCAACCAGGTCAGGTCCACATACTGACAAATGACTGAGGATGCTTCCAGTAGTAGGGCATAATTAAATGAAACATGCACAGATTTTCTAAAGAACTCCCCCTGACCCTATACTCTTAGAGGAGTGATCGGCTTTTCTTTCTTCAGAGGCAGGCAGAGTATTGACTCTGCTGTCTGTGGGGGTTCAGTCGAACACCACTTCCTTACCAGTTGGGCCAATATTCTAAGTCTGCTAAGAGGCTCAATGATGAGGCACCTTTGTTACGAGGGCCTAGAGTGAGTTACAAGTATGGGCTACAGGCCAGAATAAGGATTGATGGATCTGATGTGCTCTTGTAACGGTCACCCTCCCCCAGCTCCTAGGCAGTTCTGGGTTCTACCCTTAAGTGCACAGTGACTAGTGGTGACCTCTCAGCCACCCACTGGCTCCGGCAATGCCACCTCTTCTTACACTGGGCCAGCTGAGATCTCATCATCCTAACATAATGCTAACATAACAGCTCCATGTAGCTAGAGGACTGACTGATCCTACCCTGTGCCCCAGGTGCTATCTCAGTGCTGTGCAACAGAATCGTACAAGCATGGCACGAAAGGTCCTTGTTGGCTCAGACTTCAAAGGCTCAGCCATTTGCCCGAGATCACAGGCTGGGACAGAAGCAGCGATCCCTGATTCCAAGGCTATGTTCTTTTTTGTTTAGTTAGTTAGTTTGTTTATTTATAGATAGTGTCTCCATGTAGCCTTGGTTGGTCTCAAACTCATAGATCCACCTGCCACTGTCTCCTGAATGTTGGGATTAATGGTACAGCAATATTATGGTGATATTATGGTGATTTTTTTTTTTTGGACAGGGTCTCACTATGTAGCACTGGCTGGCCTGGAACTCCTACAAAGATGAGGCTGGCCTTGAACTCACAAAGATCCACCTGCCTCTGTTGTCAAGTGCTGGGATTAAAAGTGTGTTCCAATCCCATCCCCTCCCCTGGGTCTTCTGGGATGGAACTGCCCACTGTACTGGAGATCGCAGTGCAATCCAGGACCAGCCCCCGTGCCCACCCTGCCATCTGATGCTTACTTTAGCCAGCCTTGCTCGCTTGATGAGGTCGTTGAGTTTGCGCACAGCAGCCTTCTGGGGCAGGCTCTGGATGTCTCTGAAGAGGTCCTGTGCCTCAGCCTCGAAGAGCCGGCGGTTGTCTGTGTTCTGAAGAGGCTGTGCCCAAAATGAGCCAATGTAGACTCGAAGTACCTCAGGCGTGTTGATGACTTTGCCCAGAGACCACATGAGGGCTCCATAGACTCGCATCAGCTGCTGTGTGTCCACTTGGTCAGCCTTGTTCAATACCACGCGGATTTTGTCATCCTGGCCCCGGAAGGCCTTGATCGCCTCTGAGAACTCATCTGAGATGTCCAATTTGTGAGCGTCAAAGAGCAGGATGATCCTGTCAACCCGCTCAGCAAACCACTGTAGGACCTGGCAGAAGTCATACCCTGGGTGGAGAGAAAGGTCTGTTAGTGTGCTGAACACTTTGGGGGACACGGCTGTGAGAAAACTCCAGCAAAGAGCACTGAATCTGAGGCAGCAGAGCCTATGACCTAAAAACCATTTCCCACGGGGCCCCTGGGCTGGATGTATGTAGTTAACGCTGGGTATCTGGTACCCTTCCACAGAAAGGAACAGAATGGGGTCTCTGGTCAGTTTGATGAAGCATCACATGTAGGCAGATTTACTTGGTACTCATGGTTCTGACATCACCCAGCACAGGTCTCTGGATCGGTGGCAGAATGGACCTCCAGTCCAGAATGGACACTGAAGGCCACAGGCTAAAGGCTTGCTCTCTGGACCAGTCTTACTTTTCAGAAAACATCTGAGATGAAGAAGGAAGAGAGCCTGAAGGTCACCTGCAGTTCCCAGGGTGTCCAGCAAGCATGGGAATAGAGGAATTTCTTTTAGTCCATTTATAGAGTGCTGAGGAGGTCAAGAGTTGTCTGGGAAAAGTTGTGATTGATATTTATCATGAGGACTGTTTATAGCTGAAGTGTGTTTAAAAAGTATTTTAAAAATCTGTCACACAGAATATGGTCATTTGCCAATTTCCTTTTTAAAATGGACAGGGCCACAACAAATCCCACTGAGTGTGTTTGGCCACCTACCAATCTGTTCCAAATCAAGCAGTTAAGTAAACACTCTTCCTGAGGTCAAGACTTTCAGCCATCTCCCCGAAGGAAGCAAGTTCCCAGGAGAGGCACACAGGAGGCCAGTGCGCAAAGGTTATCTTCCTCTCAGGCTGCTCAGCTGCAGGGCCGCAGTCTCCATCTGGTCCATTAGCTGAGCAGTCCCCTCTCCTGCTGCCTTCCTACTGCCAATCATTCCAAACTCAAAGTCTAGAGAAGAATACGACGAGTGCTGAGATAGCGACCACGATTTTAACACTGTACCTTGCTTACTGCAAACACTTTTAAAAATCAAGCTTGGTTTATTCAGATAACAAAATACCAGACAGCAAAAAGAATAAACTAGATCTTCACCTGTCCGCACAGGTGACTCTCTACAAACACGCAGCAACAACAAAACACCCTCAGGGGTGGTTGCTGGAGAGATGGCTCAGTGGTAAAGAGCACTGGCTACTCTTCCAGAGGACCTGGGCTTGGTCCCTAGCATCCACATGGCACCTAATAACTGCCTGTAACTCCAGTTCTAGGAGACCTGACATCCTCTTCTGGCTTCCATAGGCACTGCATACACAATGCTGAACAGACTTATGCACAAGCAACCACTCACACACATAAAACAAAAATAAAGAAATGTTAAAAAGAAAAACCCTACCCTTCATAAACAAAGTGTTGGGTAGAAGTCAGTTTCAAAGAGATGAATAGTGGCTCACATGCAAGATCCTGTCACTTGAGAGGCAGAGGCAGGAGGATTGCCATAGATTTGAGGTCAGCCTGGGTTACAGAGTTGCCCTCATCTAAAAAACATAAAAATATGAATACAGAATGAAGACGTTCACGTGCAGTGTTAAACACCAGGTAATGCTCAGTATCCTATGGGTACCCACTGCAGCAAACGCCCAAACTGTTAGCATACCCAGGATGCTAGCTGGGGAGGGTGTACGGGTCCTAAGGCAGATTAGGAAGGACCCAGGGAAGAATGATCTTGTAGGAAAAATGAAGAGGCTTGTGGACTAAAGTCTTCAGTCCTTTGAAAAACGGGCGTATGGAGAGCAGCTATACAAGCTATCTAGAGTTAGTAATAGGTTTGCTTTGTTTGTTTGGTTTTGAAATAGGTGTTACTAAGTGCCAGAGGAAGCTTGTCACCCTTGTAGATAAGCTGAGAGAGCAGCCCTGCTAATGTCGGCACAGCCATGCAGACATGGTGGCTCTTCCTCTCAGGTCACCTCAGCTGACTACTGTGATGCAACATGTGTTAAAGTACAGCCTAAATTAAAATTTACAATCTGTAAACAATCCGATTCTCGGCTAGGGATGTAGCTTAGTGATAGAGTACCCTTGAGGACTCGGGCTGGATCCTCAGTTGCAAACATACACACACAGGGAGGGAGGGAGGGAGGGAGACAGACAGACAGACAGACAGATAGATAGATAGATAGATAGATAGATAGATAGATAGACAGACAGACAGACAGACAAAGCGAGTTATCAAGCACAGAAGCAGTGAATAGCTTCCAGTGCTATAGTGAGATCCTGCTATTGGAACAGAGTTGCTATGCAAGTTCACTCTAGGCGAAGCCATTACACATCTCTGGAGGAATGGCCCATCTGTATTTCCCCTTTTTGAAGTAACAGTGGGAATCAAGAATCAGGTAGGTGGAGCTGTAGTTTTGTGTCACCGAACAGGTAAAAAGGACTGCTTGTCACAGACCAGGTAACACGATCAACAGCAGAAAGAACTGGACATCTCAGAAGAGAGCGGGGTTATCGAAAGAGGGAGAGGTTGGTTTGCTCGACTGTCCGTATGTACCATGTCCTTTTTACCGTCTCAGTCATTTTGTAAGACTCTAGTTCACTGGCATTGAATATTCTTAATGTCGCACAACCATCACTATCACCCATCTCCTAAACTTTCTAATCCTTCCCAACTAAAACTCTAAGCCCATCAAATAATAATCCTCTATTCCTCTGGAGGGAATAGGGAGCCTTGAATTAGTAAGGTCTTGAGAGAATGTGTGTTACTGACAGGAGCCGGCCATGTCAAAGACCCCAGAGCCTGAGACCCACAGAGGAATGGCAAAGCCTTCCTCCTGGGGTGAGGCTCAAAGGCATGGCCAAGCCTTCCTTGGATGAGAGGGAAGTAGTGTAAGTGTTGACTGTATGTTCAGAGTATGTCCACCATAGCTGCCACCACCCAGTGTTTATGGCCTGAAGACTGCTCCTACTGAGACTGCTCCTACTGAGATTAGCTACACCCCTCCCCTTGATCCAGCTGTATACCATAAGCCTTGCCTCCTTGTTTATCTTATGTAATAACCCATCTTCTTGTTCAGCTGTATACAGTAACTCTGTCTCTGCTAACCTGGCTATAATAAACACACTGAGCTTCCAGGGTGCTGTGATTTCTCCAGCTAAGAGTTCAGACCACCCAATCCCAGTTTCCTGTGTATCTGGCTGTGTTTGTCTTTTCTCAGTCAGGTCCATTCCTGGAGCTGTACTGGATACAGCACCCCCGATCTCCCCAATTTCTTGGAACAGGATTTTCCTCTCTAGGTTTATGAATCTGACTGCTGTCGGTGCTGCATATGAATGACTCATATAGTATTTGTCCTTTGTAACTGGCTGGTTTCACATGGCACAATAAAAGTCATCCAGATTATAGCAAGTGTGTGTGTGGGGGGGTATATGTACATGTGTGTACATGTGAACTTGTATGGAGGCAAGAGGACAATATAAGGTTTCCTGCCTGCTTGATCATTTTTTGCTTTATTCTCTTGGGTCAAGGTCTCTCACTGAACCTTACTATATTTTATTTTTCAAGAAAGAGTCTCATTATGTAGTCTTGGCTGGTCTGGAACTCACTGTGTTGACCAGGCTGTCTTGGAACTCACAGAGCTCTGCCTGTCTCTGCCTCCAGAGTGCTAAAATTAAAGGCATGTGCTACCATGCATGGCCCTAAAGACGTTTATGTTTGTCTGACTGTGTACATGTGTCTGTCTGTGTGAGTGTGTCTGTGTAAGTGAATGCCACATATGTGCAGGTGTCTGTGGAGGCCAGAGGAAGGTGTCAGGTCCTTGGAACTGGAGTTCAGGCTGTTGTGAGCTGCCCAAGGTAGGTGCTGGGAACGCAGAACTCAGGGTCTGGAAGAGCAGCACGCACTCTTAACTGCTGAGCTGTCGTCTCTTCAGCTCCCTTCTTTGGCTTATAACTTCTTTAACCACAGGGACCGTCTTCTTCATAGTTGCATACACTGTTGTAGGCAGTGTGGGTTTAGACACTGAGGTGCCTTGAATCTAATCCTGCCTACATTACAGTAATTTTGTGACTTTGTGTAAATGGCCTCATCTCTGTTACCTTGTTTGTAAAAGGGAGCCCATAACAGTACCCATATACCTTTTAAGGCTGCAGTCTTAAGATATGAGGCATTTAGAATCACCTTAGCATTCAGAAAACTGTCCAAAATGTTATCTACCAGTCATAGTAGAAAACTAAAATTTTGTATCCAGGGCTTGAGGCACAGTGAGGCCACAGTCATCGTTTATCCAAAGATGCCTGGCTAGGGTGAAATACAGTCTAGATCTAGGGAAAGAGGATGTTCCTGAGGGACTTTATAAAACTCAGGTTGCTAGCTTTGTGCAGCCCCTAACTGAAACAATCCAGTTGTTGTAAAGAGGGATGCATGTAGCATGGGTCCACCCTGACACATGAACTGGGGTGAAGGAAGCCAGTTACTATAGAGCACATACTAAGCAATTTATCTACCTAAATTTCTGAACAGGCAATATTAGGTGACACATCAGTGCTGCCTACAGCAGGGGAGGGGCTGGGACTGACCCCTAAATGACTGGAACAAAGAGGGACTTCCTAGGGGTGATGGAATTCTATCCCTTGATGAAGGTAGTGGCTACATGTGTGCACAGATTTGGTACAACTCTCCAAACTGCACAGTTACCAAGAGATACATTTTATTATATGTTATATGAGCATGCACATATGCTTGTGTGTGTGGAACCTGCAGAAACTGCATAGCAACATTCTCCTTTGGTGTTCAAGATGCTTTTTTAAACATTCATTTCATTGTTTATAGACTTATTTTTATGTGTATGAGTGCTCTGCTTGCATGTACATGTGTGCACCATGTGCAAGCCTGGTGCCCATGCAGATGAGAAGGCAGCCATCGGATCCTCTGGAACTGGAGTTATGGATAGTTGTGAGCCACCATGTGGGTGCTAGGAACTGAGTGGGGGTCCTCTGCAAGAGCCACAACTGTGCTCTTCACAACTGAGCTACCTCTTCAGTCCTACTCATTTAATTATAAACATTTCAACTCGTTCAGACCCTCCAGTGGAAATTTTATTGATATGAAACAAAAGAGATATAATCAGCCCAATTGTAAAACTTTGGGAGCTGGGGAAGGGTATGTGCCCTTCGGAAGATTCCAGCTTGGCATTCCTGGCTCCATGTTCCAGGAACAAAGGGAGGGTGAGGAAGGAAGGGGCCGTCCATCCAATCAGGAGCTTCCCGTCACAGGGGCTGTGGAAACTGTGGTCCTCATTTGGGCCAAAGAAACAGCTGGCAGGAAATGGCAGCTAGGGTTTGCAGTTGCTCCCTGGCTCAGGTAAATACAAATCGGGGACCCGAGGAAGCAAATTTGGCAGTCTATTTTTAAGAAGGGAGGGGGCTTAAATGTCTCCCCAGAGCCAAATTTCTAATTACACAAATTTTAAACAAGATGTGTGTCAATAAAAGGATGTAAGACAATGGAGGGCAGTCATAACCAAGGCCACATTCTCCCTGCCTGGGTCTTCATGTGGCCTTGGGGTGGCCTTCACTCCCTGTTCCAACTCTTCCTCTTTGCAAAGGTTGGTCCTACCTCCCAGAATTAACAGCTCTGGTTCTAGTTGGGGCCCTGATACTCTACTTCTGTGTTGGTTTGTTAGTGTGATCCCAAGTTCTCCTGGGCCTCCTGGTCAACCTGTGTCCTCCAGCACCCAGCTGGCGCGTGTCCATTAGAGACGGGCACTGAGAATGCTGACCGTGCTCTCTCCCACCCAACCAAACTGCCCTTCCTGTCCTCAGGTGCCTTCCTCTCCAATCCAGCCCCCAAGTAACCCTAGCTCTTCAAAACTAGGAGTACCCTCAGTACTCTGAGAGTCAATGTTTACAGAGTAAAGTCTCCATGACTAGCCTGTGCCTCACCACTGGGTCCTTTCTAGTAGTCTCCTACTGAACCCCACCCTCCCCACCCTACAAAACACATAAGGCTCTTTGTTATGGGTCAGAGGCACCTGTACTTTCCTTCTGCCTGGCTCTGTTCTCCATCTGACCGCCCATGGGGTCCCTGCCCAATACAGCACGATGGGACTTCCCTCATGTGACCTCCCTATAGGCCTATTCTCTACTTCAGGCTTTGGAGTGTCTCCTGGCCCAGGCAGCCCCTAGACTAGACACCACAGGAAGTCAGAGAGCAGGGGAGGTCTTCATTATGTTGGTTACCCAAAATCCCATTGCAGTGGCTTCACACCATCTAAGTCAGGTTCCCTCTGACACGTTCTTACGGCACCAATAGTTTTCCTTTCCTAGCACTTCGTCTGTAATGGGCTGTTTACTTGGTGATTAGAAGATATAATCAGGGCTGGAGAGGTGGCTCAGTGGTTACTAGCACATGCTGCTCTTCCAAAGGACCTGGGCTTGGTCTTAGCACCCACAATGGGGGGCTCCCTCCTCACTCTGTCCACTACTACACACCCAGGATCTACTGTTGAACATGATAAGTATTTCATAAATGTGTCTTCTTTTTCAAAAAAAGTAAAAATGGAACTAGCATATGATCTGGTAATCCAATTTCTGGTTTTCTAGAAAAGAACTGAAATTGAGACAGACAGCTTTGCACTCAGTCCATGTTAAATGTAGCATTATTTGAGTCGAGCTGTGAAACACAGTGTCCATGCAGGGACGAATGTATAAGGAGAGTGTGGTACATTCCTAATTCAGCGTTAAAGAAAAAGGAAATTCTGCAGCATGCAGCAATGTGACAACA
Organism: Peromyscus aztecus; assembly: GCA_902168405.1. NCBI lineage: Eukaryota > Metazoa > Chordata > Mammalia > Rodentia > Cricetidae > Peromyscus > Peromyscus aztecus. Next base: position 30,489 of record CABHPQ010172754.1, on the reverse strand, counting down.
TGGACGGACCTTGCTAAATGAAATAAGCCAGACTGCAGACAAATGCAGATGCTATGATTCTACCTGTGCACTATTAGAAGAGTCAGACCCACAGACTCCAAGAGGAGAGGGGTGGCCGCTAGGGCTTGGGGAAGAAGGGCCAGCAGGCAGAATGGTTCAACCATGCCAGACGAAGGAGCCCTAGAGATTGGCTCAACACCACCAAGGCCAGAGTTAATTCCATACTGGATGTAAATATTTGGGAAGAGGAGCCAGCAAGATCGTTCAGTGTGTAAAGTCACTTGTCAGCAGGTCTGACAATTTGAGTTTGATCACTGGAACCCATTTGGTGGAAAGAGAGAACTAACGTATTTTGTACTCTGACTTCCACATATGTGCTGTGGTCCATGCGCAAGCTCCCACCACTCAAACATTCAAATAAGTACATTTTTGTTTGTTTTGGTTAGCGGTGGGTAGAAGAAGGAAAGAAAATTATAAGGAGACTAGATTGCCTGTGAAATATTCTTACCACAATAAAATAAAAAATAAAATAAATTTGTCTTAGCCAAATGGGTTAACTTGAACAAGTATCATTTTCTTGGCAACTTGGATGATATAGTTGCTTAAATAGTTCTAGAAAAGGGCTGTTCCTAACTACAGGAAGTGTAAACGATCTAAAAATAAGCATCAACTATCTGGGTCCACTCAGGCATTCTAACCATATTTTTAAAAAGAGGCACTTGAGTTAACAATGACGGCCACTTCAGTTAGACCTGTGAGGGGAGTCTTTTCATTGTTTCCAGGCTGATTTTGCTTTACAGCTAACAAAGTATTTTTCTGGACATTTCATTGTTGAGAGCAAAGTGACAGCTAAAAATACGCAATAGCTGTACATATTTACTGGATCTTGTTCCAATCTTACCCAAGAGCTTCCCAGAGAATCATCTCCGCAGGCCTTGTAACACTCCTGCAGGGTGCTACCATTTCCCCTGACCTCCAGACAGGAACTGACTAGAGAGGTCATCTAACTTCCCCAATGCACACAGCACTTTCCCAGAGCAACAGGAGCTAATCCCAGGCATTCTGACCCAGAGTCTCTGTCTTGATCTGCTGTGTGGCACCGCAGGGATGCTGGGAAGGTGGCACATTACTGAGGATTCTTTTCCCTTCTATAGTATGTCTGGGGGGGGGGGCGGTGTCCAATTTCCAGCACTTTCGAGATTCAGGCTGCACTGGTGTACCTTTCGCCACTCTGAGGGTGAAGTAGCATCTCCTCAACCATGCAGTAACCCCGCTCCCTGCCCAGAAGATCCCATTAGCTGTGCGTTTCAGAGCAGGGACAAGCTAGCAGGAGAAGGACTCAGGGAGAACACAATCTATGGTAACCCTGTCTACATAAGAAGATCCCCTGACAAGAGTTTTTTTTTTTTGTGGAGGTTCAACGTGAGTTTTCCCTCAAAGATCTAAGTGGGTAACGGCTACCTCTTGGGGAACACAACTAGCTGGAATAAGGCTCCTGAGCTCAGGAGCTGTCCTTGAGTTAGCACAACCTGGCCCGGAGGAGGTTTGGCCAAAATTTAGATACAAACAAGGTCCAGATAAGCCTGGGCTTCGAGCTCTTGTTTACTTTGTTTCCCTTCCCATCCTTCTCCTTCTGGGATTCAGTCCAAGACCCTGTAAATCAGATTGTCTATGCCTGTTTCCTTGTAAAACAAACAAGCTAACCTCACAGCCTGTGCCTCCATCCTGTGGCAGGAGAACAGAGACCAGACAAAGTTACATCAAGACTCACACAGCAAGGCTGGTGATATATCCAGAACCCACATGGTGGAGGGGGAGAACTCACTCCCAGAGGCTGTCTTCTGATCTCCACACAAGTGCCATGCACAGAGTGCCTACAGAATGCACACCCAGAATAAATAAAGTTAAAAAGATCAAGACATAAAAGAAGCCAGTCAGAAGACCAGGAACATGTCCTTAGCTGGGCTTTATGTAACAACAAAGCATGTGTGGGAAAAAAGCTCCCCCTACCCCAATGCAGGATAAGCAGGTGCTATTTAAATGTCCTACAAAGGACCATGGAGGTTAAACTTCAAGACTTTACTCCCTTTGGGAGTACTTCCTATTTCTTAATAAACTGTCTCCATTCTTATTTCTAACCAATGCTTTTTCCTGGGACATAAGAACCTGGAATTGGGTCCCCTTTGCTCCCAGATGTGCCTGTAACAGCCCTCAGGAACGTGGTAAGGATAAAGGTAGAGCAGATTTGTGGGAGTGTGTCCAGACTACCAGGAAAAGCCTCACTCTGCAGGGTCAGTCCAGTTGACACAGGACAGAGGAAGGTTCTGGGTGAATCCTAGCCCAGTGAATTCTACTGCTTCTTGTAGTGTGACCAAGTGAAAAGGGAAACAGTTTCCTATCTTTCCTTCTCAGATTGAAAATCAGGTCAAGAAGCAGGCTCACTTAAAGAGAGCTGGGCCCTGGAAAAGGACAGAATGCTGTGTGACCTCGAGGTTCTTTTCTGGAGAGGGAAGTTGCTAAGAATCTATCAAGTCCTGTCACTTAGACCAGCTAACGAGTCCATGTTGCTAGGCCCCAGTTTCCACATCTATGAGAGAAATCTGGTGATCACTAAGGAATCTTTTGAATCTAAAGTTTCTAACTTGTATATGATTCTAGACAGGAGACTATGAAAAGTCAGACGCTTGGGAACCCCATTTTAGCCTAAGGAGTCTACAGGAGTACTGAATAATAAACTCTAATAAAATTAGCAAGTAAAAAGTCTCATTTATTATATTCTTTCCATAAGGAGCTTGTGTACTACAGCATTTGGGCTAATTTGAGGGTCCTCGAATGTTTCCATTGAGGTTGTCCTAAAAATTTAACTTCCTGTGACCTGATTCCAAACAATTCTACACTGAAAGAAATTACCAGAGGAAAAGTCAAAGGATGCTTAAAAAAAGTGATCAGCCTCAGCCTTCCAATATTGTATCAAAATCAACAGCATCAAGGAGTCAATGTCACACATGAAAAATACCCATTTCTCATTTTGGGTGGGCTTTGTATTCACTAAACAAAAAACTCTTACACAATACATCTATAAATCACAAGAGTCAGTTTGGCAAACATTACTTGAGTTTTTGTTGAGGCAAAATGCCAATATCATCAGGCTCCACCCAAGTGTGATAAAGCCAAACACTGACAAGTAAGGCTTTGACCTTGGCGATGAATCTTATCATTCCCAAGTTCAGAGGGGCAAAAAGACAACGATTCTCCAAGCCATGGTTTTCTAAAGAGAAATGTCAAACCAAGATGACAGGATCAAGAAAGGCCTTGAAAGCAATTTCTGACCCCAACCCAGCCTGCCCTTGTTTTGAAGCACCCAGCACTGCTTGAGTGTTCCGTGAGCATGGGACAGCGGCCAGATGATGACGATCAGCTTCAGCAACCAAGTTATGGCTCGCCAAACCATTACTCAGAGATTTTCTGGGTTTATGTCACAAACGAATAGGCAGATCAAATCAGCAGGGACCATGTGAGTCCACAATGGGCTCTTACAAAAACAGGACTCACTTATTTTACCAAGTGAAGTTCATATGTACAGCTACAGATACCAACAGCACAAAATGGCCAAATAAAGCCTGGCGGGCACTGTGGTGCCAGAGGCAGGCACATCTCTAGGAGTTTAAGGCCAGCCTGGTTATACAGTGAGACCCTGTCTCAAAATAGAAACAAAATGAATCCAGTGGAAATACGTGAAATGTGGGTTTCTCCAGGAAGCTGCCATGGCACATGTGAGAAATATCACCAGGTACAGGAAAAGAGGACCATGGGAGAAAAAACTAGAATTGTGAGGGAACTGGGCTGTCACCAAATAATTCCTCTTTCCTGACTGCTCTCTGTGGCAGGCCTCCCCAATTCTAACCTTGCTAATGCTCCCTGGCTTTCCCTGGCTCTACTGTCAAGTATTAATATCCAATTAACCCCTCCCCTTTTTTTCTTTTGTTCCCTGATGAACAAATGAAAAGGTTTGGTCTGTCTCTGAGTCCCAGACTGGGCCAAGCTAACCCTGAGTCTATATAATCCTGGGTCTAACCATAGCCCATACAATAAACAGTGACCACCATGTCCATTATTTATCATAGCTTTAAGCTAAATGGCTTATACTGAGACTAGCTAACATCTATGGAGCACCTATGTATTTACATGGACTATCTGGTAAGGTATTTTCTTCCTGTTCTATGGAAGGGTGCATGGAAGCTTGAAGAAGTTTAGGTCACCCAGTTTGTGGGAGGGTCTGGGAAATAGAAAGATATTCCAGGAAGCATTTCTCAGCATGCTGTTCCTTACCACCCAGAAACCTATATTTGTAATCATCTCACCCACTATAGGGTACCCCCGGGAGGGGGGCGGAGATATTATATGGTGGTTGTTTTTTCCCCACAGTAGGGATTGAGGCAATCTAAAAAGAAATGCCCCATTATACTAGGGGAGGTTATTAAACATTTGAAAGTACAAATGAGAAATGTGAAAAAAAAATTTATATTCATTAGAGGTTTGTAAAAACCCTACCTCCCGAAGAGATCTGAAATGCTTAGAGGATACTCTGCATGGAGTGAAGGGACAGGCAGAGGACAGCAGCATCGGACCACGATTCTCTTCACCTGGTCACCTGGTGAGCTCTGCTCTCACTGGAGGTTCTCCCCTGGGAGATACTGGTTAGCCTCAGAGTCCAGCCTAGTGCTGGCTCAGGCCGCCTTTTCCTAGAGGAAGGACAGGCCCCAGTGGATACAGCTCCAAGTCCAGGAGAGCTGTCAAGTCTGCCAGCATCCTATCCTCCATTTGTCTGGGGTAGAAGGGTGTACTGGGGGTCTGACTCAGAAGCAGCGGCCTAATGCTCCCAAAAGTGGGGCTCTCTATATCAGAATCCCTGAGCAGCTGCCTCTGGTCCCCCACCCAGGATCCCTGAACTATGTGCCAGGAGGTGGTAGCAACTGTGCCTCAGCCTGGAACTCAGCACTTCAGTCTGCCATGTATCACTTAAATAAAATTAACTGGGGAGCAGAGAAAACAGGCCTGGATACAAGAAGACCCAGAAACACCCTGGTATCAAGCAAAGAGAAACACAATCAACAACAGAAACTGACCAGCAGTCTGCAGGCAAGAATGTCCGGATGTTCATAATGATAATTCTGGGTAATCAAGAGAAGGTTAAAAAGATAACCCTTCAATGGCTTCCTGTTATTCCCAGAGCAAAATCTACGTGTTCTTCTCTAGGCCTCCGGCACACACCTGCAGGCCTTCCTGGATCTCCTCATCCACTACTCCTGGTTACTCCCCAGTGTGCCCTGCACTCAGCAGATCTTATTACCCCTCCTCACTAGCTTTTGCCAATGTGGCATCTTCTGCAGAGTCTCTCTCAACTCTGCTAGGCAAACTCTCCATTCTTTTTGGTGGTCCTAGGGAGCAAATCAAGGGCATATTAGGCAAGCACTCTACCAGTGAGTGTTACATATCCCTACCCTTACCTGCCATTCTGTACGTCCAGCCTATATGTCTCCTCCTCAGAGACAACCCCTGCCTAGACGACTACTGTAGGAACACCACTGGCTGTGGGATGCCAGACTTTCTTTTTAAGCCCCTGTTCAGCTTGCATCTGTTCTGTATTTTGGCTCATCCTCCACCTACACAGTACCTGTTCTACAGAATCAGCCAAGCAACTGTCTTGTTGCTGAAATCTAAAGCAATAGGCACACAGAGGAGGTGCTTAAGAGCTTGACCAGGAACACCTGGCAGAGTGTGGCATGTGACAGCCAATGTCAGAAAACCTCCTTCCCTCCCTTTCTACAGTCCTTGATATGAGAATTGCAGGGTGGTCTATAGTCTTCCTCAAGACTGCCATCGAAATCTCTGAAAAAATAGATTTAGGCTGGGCAGCGGTGGTGGCGCACGCCTTTAATCCCAGCACTCAGGAGGAAGAGCCAGGCAGATCTCTGCAAGATCCAGGACAGGCACCAAAACGACACAGAGAAACCCTGTCTCGAAAAACCAAACAAACAAACAAAAAAAATAGATTTAGTACCTGGAGAGTGTCATAGTTAGGGCTTCTGTTGCTGTGATAAAAATCCATGGCCAAAGGCAACTTGGGGAGGGAAGGGTTTATTTCAGTTCACAGTTCCACATCACAGTCCATTATTAAAGGAAGTCAGGGCAGGGACCTAGAGGCAGGAGGTAATGCAGAGGCCATGGAGGGGTGCTGCTTACTGGCTTGTTTTGCCTGTTTTCTTATACAGTCCAGGACCTCCTGTCAAAGGGTAGCATCATCCGCAGTGAGCTGGGCTCTCTCACCTACAGGCAAATCTTACAGAGGTGTTTCCTCAAATGAGATTCCTTCCTCCCAGGTGACCCTAGCTTGTGTCAGATTGACATAAAAACTAGTCAGCACAAAGAGGAAAGCATCAGTTACACTGCTTTGCAAGGCTGCCTCCTCAAGGGTGAGGCTGGTGGACTGCACTGCCCTGGTTTGTGGACGTATCTCTTGCAGTTCACAACATGTGCTCTAGGGCTGCTGGGCAAGGGCCCCACGCAGCTTCTCTTTGGCTGCTTTGTTTAAGCCACCAGAAGACTTCATGGTTTAAACAGCAACTCATTTTCTCTGGTAGCTCTGAGAGTTGACTGCTTCTTAGCTGGGGTCCCTCCTGAGGTCTGATGGCAGCTAGCACTGGAGTTACCCAACTGCTTAATCGAGTTGGTCGAGTGATGCATGGTGCCTTCACTCACACTTGAGTTAGGCCAGCCGAGTGGCTGGCTAGCTGAGCCTCTCTGGGGGATGGGTGTGGACCTCCCCAACTATAGGAGCCTCAGGGCACAGCAGCTGGCTTCTCCCCAAGCAAACATTCCAAGAGATCCAGGTGAAACCTGCAGGGCTTCCTACGGCTTAGACTTGGACGTCATGAAGTGTCCCTTCTACTCAATTCTACTGATCAAAGAGTGAGCTGAGAGGGTCAGATCGACCGGATGGATTCAAGGTGAGGAGACTTCACGAGGATGTGAGTATTGGAGGATAGTTCGGAGTGTGGTGGTGAGGACTGCTTGGTGAATGGTTATTGTTAAATTGCTTAGCTTCTCTGTGCCTCACTTGAGTCTTCTTTTCTGTAAAATGGGACAACTGCTCCTACCCCACAGAGTTTCTGCAAGGAGCAAATGAATTAACATATGGAAAGAACTCAGTGTTGCACTGTGCAAAGTATTGTTCATATTAACTCACAGGGTAAGAAGCATTTTCAATGTCTATGGAAGAGTTTGTGAAATGTTTTCTAATTATCAGTTGCTCTCTACATAAACTAAGAAAAACGTCTGCTTACTATCAAAATATGTATATTTTTTCAAGTGAAAGTCCAGGCTTGAAGGTTAGAAAAGAGCAGTCATTCCTCATGATTGATTATGCGTTAAAAATGTTAGTAAAATCTGCCAGGGCCGGCAGATACCATTGTGAGTCACAGTGGTGATGCGTTCACATTCAGATCAGAAGCAGCAACACTGGTGATGTGGAGTTTCCTGTGGCATCGGTGGAAAAGGAGACATGAATGTGTTTGTCAGCAAACTTCTCCAAAACACAAAGAAATCAGGATTTCCTGTTGGAGGCCTGAGTGGCAAGTGATGTCCAGCATCTCACAGCCCCACCTGACCAGCCTTAGCACCAGCCAGAAAACAGAATCTGACAACAAATCATCAGGGGTCAGCCCCAGCTATGGGGACAGACGCTTTTCTGTTGATGCCAAGTCCAAACAAAGTTTAGAGGTCACGAAACTCAATTCTAAATGTAAAAATGGTTTCATGACCTGAGCCTGCAGACGCACACTGTACAGGATTTTCTACCATGCTACCACCCACTTCCTAATGCTCAGTATTCCACGTAACCTTCAAAACAAAACCAAGTCTCCTGATGTGTGTGTGCCCGCTGGCTATGTGCCCATGTTCCAGCACACACACCACTCCCCCATTTCCCACATCCTTGATTCTACCCTCTTTCTGTAGTCTAGAAGAGATAAGAGTAAGGGCAACTGCGGTTATCTTCCCTTGCCTACACTCCAGACAGATGCTGTGGTAAGAGCTTCATATCAACAGCTCCCTTTATCTTCACCATGGTCTGTCTAGAATAACTGGTGAGTGAGCTTGCCCATTTATTCTGGTGCTGAGCAAAAAAGAGTCCTTAACAGATCAATTGGCTAGAACTAGAGTACCAAAATGAACTCACATCTATTGATGATGATGATGATCATCATCAGAAGCAGCCACACTGGTGATGGAGAAAGAATTTTACTATGTAGCATGCACTAGCCTGGAACTTTCTATGTAGCCCAGATTGGCTCTGAATTTTTGATCCTTCTGCCTCCTGAGTGCTAGGATTACAAGCATGCATCACTATACTTGGTGAACTAAATAACTTTTAGAACAAGGGTACCAAGACACTTTGATAGGGAAAATAATTACCTTTTCAACAAACGGTACAGGGACAGCTGAATTTCCACACACAAAAGAAAGAAGCTGTACCCCTGATTCACACCATATAAAACAATTAGCTTAAAGTATCGATGACTCCATGTAACAGTTAAAACTATGAAACTATTAGAAAAATATATGAGCCTCAAAAAATTTACACATGAATACTCACAGGATACTCCTAACAGTCAAAACATTACAAAATTCAAATGTCTATCAGCTGATGAATGAATAAAATATGTATAGCCATATGACAGAATATTATGTCACCATAAAAGAGAGTAGTATTGGTATATACTACAGTGCATATAAGCCTTGCAAATATGATTGGTTTTAAACACAAACACTTACTTCCTAGGTGGCCCTACTAATATGAAATATACGGGTAGGCAAATCCAAAGAGGCAGAGGTTAGATCAGTGATCGCCTAGCTAGGGCTGAGAGGAGAACCAGTATGATTACTAATTTTTTTTCCTGGGGTGATAAATGTTCCAAACTTGATGTGGTGATGACTGAATCAATTCTAAATATAAGAAAACCAATGAATTACTTTTTTAAAAAAAAGATAATTTAGTTAATTTTATTTTATGTATTTTGGCATGAAAGTTTTAGATCCCCTGGAACTGGAGTTACAGACAGTTGTGAGCCACCCTGTGGGTGCTGAGAATTGAACCCAGGTCCTCTGAAGAGCAGCCAGTTTCTTAACTGCTGAGCCATCTCTCCAGCCTGGAATTACTTCTTTTTAAGGCAAGAAAGAAAATACAATGCCCCTAAAGGGAGGAGGAATCCTCTTAGAAGCTTTGCTCAGGAGCTAACCTTTGCCTCCTGCTGGGTGCACCTCTTGACTACAGCTCCTGAGACACCAGGGGAGATACCGGGTGGTCCGGTCCTATGGGCGCTTGTATCTGTGACGTGTGTGCACCTGTACAGGGCCCTTCTGAGCCGTCTCTCCAGCCCTGTTTGAGGCAGTATCTTGCTATAGTCTTGGCTGGCCTCCTGGAACTCAGGAAAGCACCTTCCCCTGCCTCCCAAGGGCTGGGATTAAAGGTGTGTGCCATCACACCTGGGGCTTTTTTAAAGACAATTTCAAAATGTAGCCCATATTGACATGTATGTTGGAAATTATAGGCCTATGCCACACTCTCTGCTGTTTTCTGTCCTTCCCTTCTTCACCTTCCCTCCTTCATGACTTAAAAATTTTAAACTTATTTTTTAGTGTGTGTGTGTGTGTGTGTGTGTGTGTGTGTGTGTGTGTGTGTATGAGTGTATTTTTGTGTACCATGTACATGCAGTGCCAAAGAGGGCATCAGATCCTTCGGAAATGGAGTTACAGGTGGTTATGAACCACTATGTAGATGCTGGGAACCAAACCAGGTCTTGTGCAAAAGCAGTAAACCCACTCAATCTCTGAGCCATCTTTCCAATCCCACCTCCTTGGATTTTTGAGGCAGAGACTCCCATAGCCCAGGTAGGCCTCAAAGTCTGGATGTAGCTGAAGTTGGCCTTGAACTCCTGATCTTCCTGCCTCTACTTCCTAAGTACTAGTCCAACAGGCATGTGCCACTATGCTCCGCTTCTACTATCTACTTTCAATGTATTAACTTATCTACAATAAGCCTAAGCAATTGGTATTTTTTATTTTATAAAGCAAGCAACAATGTTCCCAAGGCCACACAACTGGTAAATAGCTGAGCTGAATTTGAATTCAGGACATTTAATTCCCTCTGTGTTCTTTTTTTTTTTTTTTTTTTGAGACAGGGTTTCTCTGTGTAGCTTTGGAGCCTGTTCTAGAACTCACTCTGTAGATCAAGCTGGTCTAGAACTCACAGAAATCTGCCTGCCTCTGCCTCCTGAGTGCTGGGATTAAAGGGTGCGCCACCACCTTCTTCCTTCTTTATTATATTGTGCTGGCTAGTTTTCTTGTCAATTTGGTACATGCTAGGGTCACTGGGAAGAGGAACCCTCCATTGAGAAAATACCCCCATCAGATTGGCCTGTGGGCAAGCCTGTGGGGCATTTTCTTGATTAATGTGGGAGGCGCTGGTTCCCTGTGGGTGGTACCACCCCTGGTCAGTTGGTCCTGGGTAGTTTTTAAAAGGAAGCTAAGCAAGCCAGTAAGCAGGACTGCTCCATGGCCTCTGCATCAACTCCTGCCTTGAGTTCCTACACTGACTTTCCTCAACGATAAACTGCAATTGGGACACGTTAACCCAAATAAACCATTTCCTAAGTTGCTTTTGGTCATGGTCTTTATCACACCAATAGAAAGCAAACTAAGACACACATGGTGCTAACTCCAGAACTTCAACCCTTTGATTGGACCAAAGAAAATAATTTGATTAAAGGTTTATACTGTTACAGAAAATGAATCTGCAGTATTTTAAACCAGTGAATGAACATATGACCTTTGAACATTTTCAAATAATTTTTTATTTTTATTTATGTGTATGCACACATATATGCAGGTGCCTACAGAGGCCATAAGAGGATGTCAGCTCCCTTGGAGCTGGCATTACAGTCAGTAGTGAGCTGTGAGACCTGAGTGCTGGGAACCAAACTTAGGTTCTGTGCAAGAGCTTTAGACTATCCTCCAAACACTACATGGGATGGATCTGAATAATGTGGACAGCCAAAATGTGTAGTCTTGACCTGCCCGAACTCTGCAAGGCCAGCTCCTTCTTGGTACTCAGGTCTTGCCTAAAGGGTTGTCTTCACAGACGCATGCACAATCCTAAGTGCAGTCAGTCCACCCCACTGGCTCCTCACTGAGCACGTCTCATACCACCTTCTTAGTACTCAATACTTATTCATATCAATGGATAAAATAATTTACCTGTTTCTTTTTGTCCAAAATAATTTACCTGTTTTTTTTTTTTGGTCCGACTCACTGTAACATAAATTGTACCGGGGCGTGATTGTATCCACCTTGTTTGTTCAGTTAAGTATCTGTTGACTGAAACCCTGTACTGAGGCAGAGAAGAGTGTGATATACACACATCACACTTCTAACTCGGGGCTTATACCACAGCCTTGCACTATGCCCCCCACACCTGCTCTGTCTTGGGAACTGCTGGACCTTGGCAGCTCTCCCACAGTTTTGTCCACGGTCTTTGCTGCTGCAGAAGATGCCTAACACCTTGCTCCAGGCCTTTTAGTCTTCCAGAACAGACTTACGTGTGTATTTTCCCTTAAATCCTTCTCCCGCCCAAAACCCAAGAGGGGAAGTTACTCTTATCTGGATATCTCTAAATGTTCTCTCTCTTTTCCTGGGCAGCCATCAAAATCCGGTCTTTTGTCTTTAAAGTTCAAAAAACTTGTCAAGTAGATGTTTGTGCTTCCCTGATTACGGTCTGTTTTTGTCTTTTCTATTTTTTCTTTCTTTCTGTGCCCTTATTAATCACACTTTGGACTTCCATGCCCTGTTTCCCAGCTCCAGCAATTCTTTTGTGATGTTAAGTTTGAGGCCCTCAGGGTTGTGTTCACAGGGTTTGCCAGTATTCAGGTGCCACACCCAAAGGTATCTGTCTGTCAGTGTGCAGATGCTAACGAACGATTCTGAAGTTTGCTGCTGTCACTGAAAGACAGTTCAATCCTCCCTGCCTCATACACCACCACCCTATCGCTTTTATGAGCAGGGCATTTTCTGTCCTTCTATCTTTTCACCATCTGGCCAGTTCTAGTAGTCACTGGTTTTAATAAATGGACTGGAAAGTAACAGATACAAGGGTTCTACATCACAGAAAGAAATTCAGTTTTCATTTGATGACTATGAGCCCTGGGAGAGAGAGTAGATTTGATAGAAGAGTCAAGCCAAGAGCTTGGTTTTCCCTCTAGACTTCTTTGCATTGTTTGTTTGGTTTTTCTATTCTGTTTTGAGACAGGGTCTCGTTCTGTAGCCCAGGCTAGTCTGCCTCAAGCTCTTGCTTCCTGAGTGCTGGGATTGTAGGTGTGAGCCACCACATCTAGTCAGAGGTTTAACTTCACCTCGTTTGCTGTTTGAGACAGGGTCTCACCCTGTAGCCCACACTGGCTTCAAACTTACTATGTATCCTAGGTCACCTCTGAACTTGCTAAATCCTCCTGCCTCAGTCTACCAAGTGCTGGGAATATAGACATGAGCCATCATGTCTGACATTTTTTTGCATTTTTATTTATTTATTTTTTTGGGGGGGGGAGGAGGTCTCAAGACAGGTTTCTCCGTGTAGCTTTGCGACTTTCCTGGAACTCGCTCTGTAGTCCACGCTGGCCTCAAACTCACAGAGATCCGCCTGCCTCTGCCTCCCGAGTGCTGGGATTAAAGGCGTGCGCCACCACCGCCCGGCGTTTTTTTGCATTTTTAGAATGGAAAAATTGTTCTATTTTGTTGCCATAATCAAGTCTTTAGAGACAAACCTCAGTCTCTGGAATCCACAGAAAGAATTATATGCAGCTAAAAGAGCACCTCAATGCCATTGGGATGGACAAGAGCACTGACTACCACGTCACAATTTTCTTCCATGTTTTCTCAGACACAGATACTATGGTTAGAGCTGGACTTGAGGAGGTTTTGTCCTAAGCAGCTAAGAACACATTGGTTTCCATGCCAAGTCCAGAAATAAATCCTAGGTGATGTTTAGGTTCTGCATGGAATAAACAGTAGTCTAGGAAGCAAACAGCCTGAGAGCCAGAATGATAACAGACTGCAGGTCAAAACAAGGATGTGCATGTGGATAAGCGTGTTCTTTCTTCTCATCACATAGTGTCAACAATCTGGATGCTGTCATTGGGGCAAAGGAGTCACCAAAGAGTGAACTAGCTCAGAAGTTACCCACCCATTTCAGAAAAATAATTTGAAAAAAAATTTGAAGAAACCACACATTCTTTTATTGGCAAGAACATTTGTAGGACTTATAGGTAGCTGTTACTTGATCTCAATAAAATTATTATAAATATATCTAAATATTTTTATTCCTGATTTATAAGCATTCAATCCTTCATACCAGCCAAGAAAAGCTATAATTCAGTAAATAAACTGTCTGTTTCTACAGGTTTTCTGCTAAATATGATTAAACTAAGACACATCTAAAGGATTCATATGGAGAGGTATAAAACAGTTACTTCAAAACCAGTCACTGAACTGTCAACATTCTTGTTGACTCTGGAGCATAGAACACTCCAACAGGAGGAGGCAGGAGGCAAGGAGTACAATGTCCTGACTTCTAGGCTCACTGCCGGAGTCTGCAGATTCTGCAGAGGCATAAAACTGGTAAAGGCTGCTTCTAACCTCGAGTGGGGTTGGACACACTGTGCTTCAAGCCCAACACTGTAAAATACAAGGTATCACTCAGAAACCTCATCCGCTTCTTCTCTCACCGTGACTGGCCTAGAGAAGAGGAATGGCTGCAAAACACTCACTTCACCCTGGTGACCACACTTGCCCTTCTACCCAGGACAGAATAAAGACACTGGGCTTAAAATGCAATGTGAGAATTAACATGGATGTGTAGAGCCACAGGCAAGGGGAGGCACAAAACTGAACCCCAGGCTCAAGGGTCCCCATTTCTGCTTTTACCACTAAAGTATCTGACTCATTCCTGAATATATATACTGGGCGCTAGTCTGCCTGGTCCCTAAATCTCTGGACCCTGGTCCTCACTGCTCTGGGTAATGTGCATGAGGACTACCAATGTGACATGAAGCCAGCTCTCCAGTTCAGGTCCATCCTGTCTAATGTGACCTGCAGCAGAGTAGCATAATGCTCAAATACCTCCTTACTATCTGCTTGGTCCCAAGCTAAAGAAAGACACTGGGTTTGCAGGAGTCAGTACTTCTTCCTGGGGGTGCTCAGCAGTCAGCATAGAACCTTCCTCCCATAGTTCCTGCTCCTTCCTGGCAGGCAGGCCCCCTGCAGACTCCCCACAGCTGGGAAAGTGGGCTGGCTTCCACACATGGCCGGTGGGAGCAAATACTGGGAACAGCCACTCTTCTGAGCCTGTTCTCCAAATGTGACACTGTCAGTGATTTTTACCCGGCTCCTCGGGGCTCAAACTTCGTCACACATCTGCCTGGCAACTGGGAAAAATTCTCATAACTGCTTTCAAGGCTGCTTTCCCAGAGGTGGGAGGGTGAGGAGTCTTTGGTTCTATCTGTTCATGGTTATGTTCAGGTTTAAATTAAGTAATAAATCCCAATGACTAACCATGTTTATAGTGACATATAGCAAGGGTTTAGTACACCGTGGCTGTTGCATTATTACAAATACCCGCTTCAAGTAGTCTCCTTTTTGCATAAGAGAGTAAGTCACAAGGCTTGCTGAGGGTTAACCCATCCACTGCAAAAAGGAAAATGGAGAGTGAGGATGATACATCAGCACTCCCTTTCTTCCTCTTTTACAGGCAAAATGTCTGCGAGGGAGTCAGACAGCTACCAATAAAGTCAACATGGAATGTTTTAACGACTGTGGAGTCACAGCTGGTAAGTACTCCATGGCTGTGCTGACCTTAATTGCCAGCCAAGGGCTGTGGGCCAAGCTGGACAGAAGGGCATTAGTCTGAGCACATGTGAGATGTATCAAACTGTTGAAGTTGAAGCAGCTTTAAGACACTATATGTTCTTTGCAGTTAATATATTGACTGTGTCAATTGAGTGACTCCCACCGCCAACTATGTCGCCAACACCACGTGCCAACACGCTTGGGGCCCTGCCTATAGCCCACAGCACTGCTGTTTAGTCCAAGGTCCTTCCCCGCAGTTGCTGTGTCCCTCAGAATGGCAGGGACCAGCTGGTGGGCTTGGGCCCCAGGTGCTATTTCTGTGCATAGGATGTGAGTATACCGTAAGTCAGACCAGGATATGAGTCAGATCATATCAAGTGTTGAAAGAAACTGATCTTCAAAGCATACTAGAAGCATCATGCCAAGCGTCAGCACCACTGGGAAGGAGTTACAGTTTGAAAGATACTTGTAATTATTACACAAAAGAGAAACGTTAAGAATATGGAAGGTGAGCATTATCTAAAGGTCTGCCAATGGGGAAAAGGGGGAGATAAGGTGGAAGCTACACCCTTTGACCCCTAAAATTTTGTGGTATATCAGGGTCACATATTTCTTCAGAATATTTAAGGCAGTCATGTAGAAGCAGTAAATGGGATAGCTCAGAAAAACTATAGCATTTGGTTTTTCCCCAAACAATTCACCAGCCTTTTAGATTAGTGGTTCCAAACTGGAGTGTGTGTGTGTGTGTGTGTGTGTGTGTGTGTGTGTGTGTGTGTGTAGCTGAAAGTTTTCCTGTGTCCTGCCCGGTCCGCAGCCACTCAGACCCAAGTAAACACACAGAGGCTTATATTAATTAAAACTGCTCAGTCATTAGCTCAGGCTTATGACTGACTAGCTCTTAAACTCAGCCCATTTCTGTTAATCTATATGTTGCCATGTGTTCCGTGGCTTTACCTGTGTGCCATTACATGCTGCTCCCTGGATGGCAGGCTGGCGTCTCCTGACTCAGCCTTCCTCTTCCCAGAATTCTCCTTGTCTGTTTATCCCATCTATACTTCCTGCCTGGCTACTGGCCAATCAGCATTTTATTAAACCAGTGTACAAAAGCATTATCCCACAGCATATGTGCACATGCACTTGGTCACAAATGTGCATGTGCCTGCCCACACATGCGGCAGTCGGAGGAAACTTTGGCTGTCATTTCTCAGGTGCCACGTATCTTGTTTTTTAGCCAGAGTCTCACTGGCCTGAGCTACGTAAGACCCTGTCTCAAATGAAACAAAACAAAATCATCTATGAGTACTGAGCTACAAAGCTCCACTAAAAACAAACAAACCCTAATATTCTTTGTAAGAATGAAAAAGTGTTAACATTGTGACAACCACATTATTAGTTAAATAAATAAAATACGTATGTTCCTTTCATTAAGCCCATGGAGACCATTATGGCAAAATGTCAGTTGTAGAAAATGTTTTTGATCATTGTAGTTCCGCTAGAAATTATATGTTTAGATATGTAGGAAGAACTGTTGTGACAGCATGAGTTTCTTCATACCCTAACTCATTTGAATTCTTGGTAATAGCTATTATTTTTATAATAGAAAACAACAACAACAAAGATCTTAATGAGAGAAGACCAGTGTAAGACTGCTTTTTGTTGTTTTGTTTTTTCTTTTCTCTCTAATCATCAGATTCTGTGAAGACTCAAAGTAGCTAATGGCATTGTTGAATGTCCCTGTCAGAATCAGCAAAGAACCACAAGATGAGCCTCGAGAAGGCCTTAGCTCAGGCAGACCCAGCTCTCTGTGAGTCCACAGAATGCCAAAGGAAGGAGGATCACTGGCCACAGAAGCCCTTTCAATGCCAGCAAGCAGCTTGCATGGACTGAGCAACTACGCTTTTGCTTCCTGGACTGTGAGGAGTTCACTGCTGGTCACACACACGGCTGACTCCAGACTGGCTGCCACTCAAGTTTGGCACGCAGGGTTTCACTGGCATGCTGTGCAAAGGGCTGGGAAGCTATTAGCAGGAAGTGACAGCAGCAGAGCACCTTGGAAGCATGCTTTCCTTCAAAGGGCAGGGTGGGGGAGGGCTCGCTTGACCCACCTCACAACCATAACCTTGGGATCCACCCTGAACTCTTCTGGCCAAGCATTTCTTGTCTATGCTGCTGTCCCAGGATCTGTCCTATGACCTTTTCTCTGGAAGTGAGGCCAGAAGGCAGCAGTACACCCATTGAAACCACAATGGCCAGGTCTGGAAACAACTATCAATTACCATGGCCTTGTCTGCCAAGGCCAATGGAACCATGTCATTGTCCATGCACTTTCTGCTCTTCTTACATACAGGCTCTTTCCATAGTAGTTTCCTTTGAGTAATCCTTACTCATCCCTCAGATCCTGGTTCAAATGTCACTGGCTCAGGGGTGTCTCTTTCCACACTCCTATACAAGGCCAGGCTCCCTCATACCTTGATATTGGGCTACAGTTCGTGGTGTTTCACCCAATCCTCATTTAGTTCTATGACAACATGAAGAATGTCTGCTTTGTTTCTAGTTCCCCAAGGACAGAATCATGCCTGTTTCTGCTGGGTTTCCATGCACAGGATAGTGTTTGCCTAGTAAAAGCTTCCCCTCGGCAAGATGCTTCAAGGGCTCCTAGGGTGAAATCCACACCAGAGGGAGGAATGTCAAGTGTCCAAGTGAACAGTTACCAAGGGGTATTCCCCTCTTGGGTGTGGAGATTTACCTGAGCTCGGTACTAGCTAAAGTGGCAGGAGCTATGACCCACCTCATTTGTTTCTTGGGGCTTCCTTGGCTGCCTAGGATACTATGGGAGGTCCTGGGCTGTGGCTGTCCTGGAGGGTGGGGAGAATGGGACAGGAGCAGAAACGCTCTGCTCACAGTTGAAGGGCCTCAGACAGCTTTGGAGAGGGTGGGACAGCCAGGGCACTGACCTCGGCTAATGCGCTGCTTCTCCCCAGACAGGATGCCGGGGCTGTCGATGATGCTGATGCTCTTCAGAACCTGGTTGGGCAGCTGCGAGCACATGAATCTGGAAGAGAAAGAACAAGGTTGGAGCCAGAAACTGGACCCTGCAGAAGTCTCTTCTAACTGTGGGGCTCCTTGGGTTTTGTCCTCACGGATATCTGTAAAAGGGAATGAGGGGGGACAGACAGAGGCTAATGATGCCTAGGAAATGGAGTGTAAAGCAGGGCTTGGAGGAAATTGATGGCAACTTCACTGGGACCACAAAATAGATGCCAATCCACAGAGGTGGGAGAAGCGCTGCAACCCACTGCTACTTGCCACTTGATGCCAGACTGTCAATTGTGGTTTTAGCCAATATTTATCAAACACTTGGGTTTTACAAGTATCACCTCCTTTGGTCCCTAATTAATGTCCTTCCATTGGTTTCAGGGAGGTTAAGTAGCTGAGTCCCTCCGAACCGGGCTTTAGACTCAGTCTGACTCCTCCCCCACGAGCCTCCTGTCCCCACCTTGCCCAAGCATCCTAAGCTTCTGCTGCCTCCTTTAGGGTGCACTTCTGGGCCAGAGTATCTGAGTCTGCCCTATACCGTTCTGCAGACTGCTAGAGGTCCTAGGGCCGAGGTCCCTTTCTGATGCCCCAAGGACCCAGCATCTAGTCCAAAGCCCCCTGGGCTTCAAGTTCAGCAAGGGACAGGTACCTCTGGGTAATATCACCCCTCAGATGCTTAGGAGTCCTAGGGGTGCCCTGAGAACAGGTGAGGGGGTAGAGTCAGCAGAGGTTCTGACTGAGCATCTTCAAGCCTCTTTGCTGCTCTCTCTTTCCTGTCTCCTCCTTCTGACCATGGTTCCTGTTGCTCGGCTTCCAGTCATTTGCCCTAACAACCGGGAAGCGGAGTGGGATGGAAGGAAAATTTTGAGCTGTGCTCTAGCAGACTAGGACTCAGAGTCTGTTCAGTTTTGTCAGTAAACTTCTATTAGCCCGTAGACAAAGGCCTTTCCCTGTGGGCCCGTTTCCTTATAAGTAAAAGGAGACAACTAAACTAGAATCTGACGTGTCCTTGGGAGCTCTCCCATTGTGAACCAATGAGTAATAGCAGGAAGCACTTTGTTACTTCCACCCCAGGCAAAGAGCCTGGTTTGGATCTTTGTTAGGCTTGTGTATGTTTTAAAGGGGGAAACAGTGCCTCTCCTCTTCCTGTTTTAAAAGCGCCTAACTTCAGTATCTGTGTGGGCAGAGGCTTGGAAACACTTGGGAACAGCTCAATTCTTCCATTCAGTGGAAATGGTGGGTATTACTCAGAAAGTAAGTATGCTGGGAATGCGGGACAAGGAGGCCTCACAGCCTCCACAGCTGTGGTTAGAGCAGCCCTGTGGGCAGGGAAGGGCACCCAGGCCCAAGGTGCTATCACTGACATTCATGAGAACTGTCCTTTAAGGGGCTCTGGACTACTAGGTAGTCCCACATTTTTTTCTGTATTTACCAATCAGCTCAGGAGGTGGAGGAAAGGCAGCTCTTTGAAGCACAGATTAGTTATGACATCGTGGGGTCTTGCAATAATGTGTGGCTGCAGGAGACAAGCTAGTACCTCCTAAGTCAGATAGATGAGCAGAACTCAGTGCATAAAGGTGAAAATCTCCATAATGTAAAAACTAAAGCCAAATACATATAAAAGAAACCATTCATTTACCTTTTCCTCTGGCCTCTCTTGTACCCTAAGTCTAACTGCCCAATATGAGCAGAGCAGGTATGTGAGCAGAATACACAGGGGCCACCAACACCGTTTGTTAAGTTCCCAGAGAGAACTTGACTTTATTATTCTGCTCTCTAGAACTGAGGGAGAAACAGAAATCTGAGCACAACTCCGTGGACACCATTTCTGGTCAGTCTATCCTGAAACAGGTGGCAATGCTGTACCTCTGTGGAACTATTTTACACAAACTGTCCCCACAGGGAGGCTGATATTTCTCCAAAACCACAAGCTCACACTCAGTATCAATTTTTCCAAAACACAAAGTCCCTAGATTTTAGTGTGAGGCTAACAGAAGGACTTAACATTCCTACAGTGCTCACTCCTGGAATGTAGAGCAAAAGCATGTCAACAGCTCCCAGGTCACGTGCGTGTGTGAGCCACAGAGCAAGAGAGGGTACCACTGAGCTGTCTTCAAAGAGCAGCAAGGACAGCTGCCAAAGATAAGATTAGCCGGGCTCCAGGGAACCGGAGAAGGGGCTGCTGAGGGAGGCCGTGTGTGCAGGACCAGACTCCGCTCCATCAGAGAAACTGTAAGGGCTGTGTCGGGCAGGAGGGCAGAGAGTACAAACAGGCACTGGGCCCTAAGGCTGCCACAGCAGGTACTGCAAGGTTAGGACTACACATGTGAGCATGCTCCTAAAACCACATTCTACCGTAACCAGGAACCCCTAACATCAGGATGGCAATCGCCACTCACCTTTCCACCCTGAGAAAGGAATGTGGAAGGCAAGATTTGTGGTGCCCCTCACAGCAGGGCAGGTCTGGCAGTCCCCAGCTGCAGGTTTCTGCTGGAACATTTCCAGATGGATTTCCCTCTTTCCTGGAGTGGCTAAATCAGCGCAGATACCTGGCCTTCTCTATTTCACACAGAAGACAGGCGTGCTGCAGAGATCCAGGGCCTCTCTCAGCTCCCACAGGTCCCTCCCACTGACCAGATGAATTTTGTTTCCCAAGGGAAAAGAAGGAAACAATCAAGATCCTTCACTGGACCCCCAACTCCATGTCTGGGGAAAGTCAAGGGCAGCAAAGGGGCAGAGGATGAAGTAAAGGCTGGGGTCATAAGGTCTCAAGCAGGTCACTAGTTCTGCCTCACAGGAACGAACACAAGGAGGTAAGAGTATCAGGTTACTTAGAACTGCCTCCCAAAGCTAAAATTCTAGGTTAATGATTAATGTTTAAAAAATAAATTTGGGCTGGCAAGATGGCTCAGTGGGTAAAAATGCTTGCAGCCATTTCTGATGACCTGAGTTCAATCCTCAAGACCTACATGGTAGAAAAAGAAAACCAGCCGGGCGGTGGTATCGCATGCCTTTAATCCCAGCACTTGGGAGGCAGAGCCAGGCGGATCTCTGTGAGTTCGAAGCCAGCCTGGTCTACAGAGCAAGATCCAGGACAGGCACCAAAACTACTCAGAGAAACCCTGTCTTGAAAAAAAAAAAAAAGAAAAGAAAAAAGAAAAAGAAAAAGAAAACGGATTCCCACAGGTTGTTCAGTGACCTCTACACATTCACAGTAGCAAGTATGGCCAACCCTCTCCTGATAAATATATATTAAAGAATTAAAAAACTAAATTGGTGGGCTGAGCATTGTAATTCACACCTGTAATCCAAGCACCTGGGAGACCTGGGAGGTAGAATGGGGAAAATCGGGAGATAGAATTATCTTCAGCTACATACTGAGTTTGTGGCCGGCATAAGCTACACGTGATACCACACTCAGGGTAATGTCCTGAAACAAAGGACTGACGCACCACTGCCCTGGAGCTTCCGTGTCAGCCGGTGTTCCACCTACTGGTGTGGAGGGTTAGGTAGTGGTGAACAACAGACAGGAGATGCGCACAGGTCTCTAAGCCTCTCTATGCAACTCAACCAGGTTTGTCACCAGCTCAAATCACAACAGGAAGGGAGCAGAGAGTATTTCAAATACTTCCTTTGATCATGCCTGCTTTACTAATGAGTGCAAACCCAGACATTATAGGATGTAAACAGAAAATCTACAAAAAGACCCAAGCAACTAAATATCACACAGCCCCACTATAAATGGTTGATCTAACTTTCTAGTGCCAGGAAGAAGTGATGTTCACATCTAGACTACATAAATGCTCCTCTCTCAACTGCTATGGAGGAAAGTGAGAAGTAGTATTCCAGTCTAGAAGGTTCTGCCCAAACCAAGGGAAAAAGGTGCATTTTTCTGAAATGACAGAATCAAAATCATACAGGCAGCTGTCAATCAGGAACAATGGTTTGGGATCTGGAGAGATGCTTGGTAGTTAAGAGCTCTGGCTGCTCTACCAAAGGACTTAGGTTTGAATCCCAGAACCCAGATGGTGGCTATGGCTCCAGTTCCAGGGGATCCGCAGAACTCTTCTGGACTCTGCCAGCACCAGGCACGAATGTGGTACACAAACACACACACAGGCAAAACATCCACATATATAAAACAAAACAACAACAACAAGAACCCAAAAACCAGCGGGCAGCGGTGGCGCACGCCTTTAATCTAAGCAGTTGGGAGGCAGAAGCAGGCGGACCTCTGAGTTTGAGGCCAGCCTTACCTACAGAGCAAGTTCCAGGACACCCAGGGCTACACAGAAAAACCCTGTCTCGAAAAACCCCAAAACAAACAAACAACAACAACAACAAAAACCTCAATAGATTGTAGCTGGACATGGCAGCACACATTTTTAATCCCAGCACTCAGGAGGCCGAAGCAAGTGGATCTCTGAGTTCAAGGCCAGCCTGGTCTACAGAGTGAGTACACGGCCAGCCAGAGATACATAGTGAGATCCTGTCTCAACAACAACAAAAACGAAGGAACAGCCGGGCGTTGGTGGGGCATGCCTTTAATCCCAGCACTCAGGAGGCAGAGCCAGGTGGATCTCTGTGAGTTCGAGGCCAGCCTGGGCTACCAAGTGAGCTCCAGGAGAGGCGCAAAGCTACATAGAGAAACCCTGTCTTGATAAACAAAAAACAAAAACAAAAACAAAAAAAAACAACAACAAAGGAACAATGGTTTGTGACCCAGAATCACCTCAAGTCCTAAGGTGAAAGATTACTGGGAAAAACCTAAGGAATTATGGGCAAGTGCATGCATGTGCGTGCGTGCGTGCGTGCGTGCGTGCGTGTGTGTGTGTGTGTGTGTGTGTGTGTGTGTGTGTGTGGGTGGTGGGGAGAGAGAGAGTGTGTGTGTGTAAAATAAATGAATTTCTTTTGTAAAAAACAGTTATTTGAAATTATACTAGATGCTAAAACTAAAAACAGTATCTGAGGCTATCTGTATTAAATATACTGCTATTTTTAGAAAAGTACACTGAGGGAAACTCATAGCATCTAATTTATATGCAGACTGCTGGAGGAAACTGTCCGGCCCCAATCCCTGATGCTTCTGAACTGACTGAAGACACTGGTGTCTTTCAGGACTCACATGTAGAGTGCTGTGGGCAGTGTTCCTTCTCTGTGAAGTCAACTGCCTCCTGATACATGTTGGAATATCAACTCATGCTCCAAAACAGGGTGCTGTGGGACTTCTCTCAGATGAAGCAGCTTGGTGGAGAGAACTTAAGGAGGGCCAATTTTTAAAGCCTCATTTCCATCAAGCTCTTTTTTGTTCTAAACTGAATTCCCCCTTGTGCTGTTCAAGTATGCTGTTTCCTAATTCAAACCTGTCTTTGCAGGAATTCATCTCCATTTCTTTGAAATGTGCCACTGATCCTTTAGTCTCTCAACAACCAGCCTAGGGACTCAGGTCCCCAAGGTTTGCTTAATGGGGAAGTTGGTTTCATTCTCCAGGCATCACCTGACTTGAAGCACCCTGTGAGATATTTAACTCTTAAAGATGCCCTGGGGAGCAGTGGCTGAAGTCATCAAGACCTAGGGAGAAAGCTCTACCCGGAAAACAACTGGTTTTCCTTCCTATTATGTTTTGACCTAGTTTCCAGAAAATGTGTCATGCTAAGAGTTCCCGCCTTTGGCGCTAACCCTGCTGTATCCCAGAGGGCTGCTATAATCACGATAATCGTGCTCACTCGCACAAGCGCACACACACATACACACACACACACACAGTGCGCGAGAATGCCCTACCCTAACTAATGCTCTTTCTTATGCACTGTGTGAGGCAGCTGCCTTGTCATGCAGACACCACTTAACTGGGCTATCAGCATTGTGGATTTCCATGAGGCACATCCTGTACTTGTGAGCACACTGGCACAGCCACCAGGATGGCTTGAAGGGCAGACATTCCTCATTGTTGGGGCACAGGGTGGAAAATGGTACGAAGAGGGAAACCTGAATATATAAAATAGCCACTGCAGGGCTATTTTGTAG
Organism: Peromyscus aztecus; assembly: GCA_902168405.1. Taxonomy (NCBI): domain Eukaryota; kingdom Metazoa; phylum Chordata; class Mammalia; order Rodentia; family Cricetidae; genus Peromyscus; species Peromyscus aztecus. The sequence continues at coordinate 6,474 of CABHPQ010172754.1, read as the reverse complement.
TTAAATGGAGGTCGTAGTAGGCAGAGTTTAAACACTGCACCATTGGGAAGCTCAGCACTGTGGTTTCCAGGACTGAGGTCAGATGATCTGGGTTCCAATCACAATACTGCCACTAGGCTGAGTGACCCCAAAGATATTATCTTACCCTTGCTGTTCATCAGTTCCTCATCACTGCTTGGGGATAATGATAGCAGCCATATAATGCATCTTCATGAGGACTTAAAATTAATATATCTCAGCTTTCGATGTTGCATATACAAGTAAAGTTTGGGGCAGTGCTGAACACATGCTATATAGTTTTTTTGTTCTTCTATTATCCTGGACTCAATTAATACTCAATTTGTATAATGCATGGATTATTTTCAGCACACTTTAAAATCTAAGATACTGAACCTTGCCATTCAAATCTTTCCTCTATACTTTTCTTCCAAGTTCATCTGCTCCAAGTTTGCGTTTAAAAACAAGTTGTTATTTTAGGAAAGTAAGTTATGTGACAAAGTAAAACAAACTAATAATCATTCTTCCTGCATATTCCCTTAAAAGTATGCACTTCGCTAAATGAGAATTTCTTTTTAAAGGCCTGTCAGGATGATAATAATAATAATAACAACAACAACAACCACAAAAGAAAAGGCAAGAGCAATGAATGTTAGGATTCTATAGCAACCTTCCAGGAGGAAGGATATTATGCCTGGGCCTCTAGATAGATCAGTGCTGGAACAAGTCTAGTAGTCGCTTGCCCCATGTACTGAGCTCCCAGAAAGTGCCTGATTGTGTGTGTGTGTGTGTATGTGTGTGTGTGTGTGTGTGTGTGTGTGTAAGTGTTGTCCCAATTCCTTGGACTTGGTTCAATCACTTTGTCCTGAGACCCTCAAGACCTTGGGTTCTTCCCCTGGGTTTAACTTCTTTCTGCACAGGGAAGTTGCCACCCATGGCAGCTCTGGAGTGAAGACACAAGCTCCTCCTGAAGAAAAGAATCCACAGGGGAGGTCCTCTGGACAGTGTTCTGTAAGTCACTGTTAGCAACAAGAAGGAACCTCTCCATCTGCATCACCTGCACACTTCCGCCTAACCCACCGAGTTTTCTTGCCGCCCCTCAGAGGCTCTCTTTGGATTGCAACAGCAGCATCGGAAAGCTTTCAAGGGAGGAATCTGCTCACACAAGGAACTTGGAGGCTGCCTGGGCTCCTCAGCACAGCCACTGTGCAATGTTCACCCCAGAGTCCTCATGGATGGAGCCTCTCAGGCTCTGGACAGGCAGCAGTCGGAGGGAAGGGCTGTTCTTATTTTTAGAAACATCTAGAAAGGAGAAGTGCTGCTCAAGTCTCCTGCTGTGCCTCAGTGCCAGTCCCACTTCCTCTTCCTAAGCAGGCTGCAGTTGGTCTCCACTGCTAGCTGAAGGCTGGCTCCCCTTCTTCAAAGCCACACTCAGAAAAGAGGAAAAGAGGGGTGTGGAGGAATGGCAGAGAAGAAAGGGTTTAAAAAGAAAACAGGCACATTCTAACAATATTAACTGTCCCAACCATGAACTTCATCGTCCAAACAAGGCTAAAAGCACAGAAAAACAAAAATAGAAATTGACAAATAGCATTATCTCAAACTAAAAAGCCTCTGCACAGCAAAGGAAACAATCAACAGAGTGAAAAAACAACCTATATAATAAAATGGGAAAATATTTGTCAGGGTATTGATATCTAGACTATAGAACAAACTCAAAATTAAAGACAATAACTCCCAAAGAACCAGGAATCCAATAAAAAAAATGGCCAAATGACCTCAAAAGAAATAAAAAAAATGTCAGTTAAACACACGAAAAAATGCTCAGTATCATTAACCATTAGGGAAATAAAAACCAAAAGTACGATGAGATCCTGCCTCACCTCAGTTAGAATGGATGTTATTAAAAAATGCTGGGGATGGTGCGGAGGAGAAAGGAACCTTTATACACTGTGGTGAACGTCAGGTGGGGTAACCACTACAGAAAACATATAGTATCCTCAAATAACTAAGAACTACCTATCACCCAGCTATCTCATTCCTGTGTATATAATACACCTGAAGAAAATGAAATTGGTACACATGAGAAACCTGCACAGCCAGGTTTATTGTGGCACTATTCCCAGAGCTAAGACATGAAAGCAGCTCATGTACCCACCAACAAAGAATGAGATAAGAAAATACAGTAATTAGGCCTGTGGTACTGCTGCAATTCAGCTACTAGAAGACAGAGGCAGAATGACTTCAAGTTCAAGGCCTGCCTGGTCTACAGAGTGAGTTCAAGGCCAGCCTGGGCAACATCTCCCCAGCACTCCATCCCCCCTACCCCCCCCCCCCGCAAAAAAAAAAAAAAAAGAGGACTGGGTATACCTGGGTATACAGCTCAGAGGTAGAGCACAAGGGAAGCCCTACGCTCAATCCCTAGCTCCAGTACAAATGGGAAGAAAGAAAATGTGATATATACATACAAATGGAGTGTTATTTGACCATTAAATAAAATCCTGTCCTTTGTAGCAAAACGGAACCAGAGTATCATGTGAAGTGAAATAAGCTAGATACAAAAAGAAAAGATTTGCATGTTCTCTTTCATATATATTAGAACTAAAAGAAATAAATAAAATAATTAAAAAATAAAACAGGAAGAAAAATAGTTGGGGGAAGGGAGAAAGAAGGAGCGATGGGAAGAAGGGAGGGAGGAAGGGAGGGAGGAAAAAGGGAGGGAGGGAGGAAAGAGGGAGGAACACAGTGGAGCAGAAAAGAAGGTCAGGGGCTCTCATGCCACTGCAGAGCTGCAGCAGCAAACCTGCCATGTCTTCTCCCCAGGCCCCGACACCTCAGCTTACTGGGACATCTACTGAAAGTCAACGGGCAAAACACACTTCCAATCCAGGCAGAGCAATCCACACCCACCTCCACCGAGAAAAACAATGGCCACATAGATAAGCTAACTTTTTGTCTTCGCCCTATTTCAGCCTTGCTCTGCTCCAGGGAATAAGGAAGTAGCTCAAAGCACAGGAATGAAAAGTCAGAGGAACATTCAGGAAGGTGAGGCCACCTATCCTGAATCAAAAGACCAAATCTGGATGTCGGTCTTCTCTGGGCTGTTTCCTGAGTGTGGGAAGCCCTGGGTGCCATACCCGAGAAGTGGCTGTCCCAATGCCATTTAACACTGCTCGTGACAGGACCTGGGCAACCTGAACTGTGCCTGTGAAAGCCACATCATTAGACATCTGCCCTCATACTGGGCAGCTATAACGTCCATTCTGGGCCTCAGCTATGCCCAGGGAAGTCACTCAGAACAGATGCAAGTCATCGTGTTGTCTGGCAGTCTTAGAATATGATTGATTGACCCCACACACACTTTCCTCTTTCAGAACACATGCTCTGTCCTGTTTGACTCTATAAGTGAGAGGCAATAATTTGAAGAAAAGTTTAAACAACCTAATCAAAGACAGCAGCCTGCTGGTCCTTACCTGTTCAGGAAAGCATTTCCAAAGCGACTAAGCTTTCGGAATGGCTTTTTGGGATCCACAACTAAAGCATTTCCAGGGGTGCTTCCCTCGGTCTCCCCATACATCACAGCAATGAAGGAATCTGTGGTCGGCTCCGGGCCAATTCTCATGCCAGGGAAATCTTGCTCCAGTAAGTATCTGGGAAAGGAAAGGAAAAGCTTAGCATGATGGCATAAATAAGAGACCAAAAGCTGCCCCCGGGTTACCCAACTCAGACGCAATTATTAAAATATTGGAGGACCAGGAGTTCAAGATCATCCTCCACTACATACAAGTTTGAAGCCAACCTAAGTTCGATGATACCCTGTCTCAAAAAAACAAAACAAAACAACCCAGAACCAAAAGTAGACATCTAGGTCCCCCTGACGTAACAGGTGCCACTTTGGAGAAGCATTACTCAGTTACCTCACCGTTCCTATGCATTCTGGACAACTGCTGAACTCGTTCCCCGCCTAGAAAAGTGTCCCTGGCCTGCATGTGGAGCACCTTCTCCATGGTCCCCAGGCACCTTGTGTAAGAAGCCATCATGGTACATCAGATGTCTTGGGAATGACCCAGGGTCAAGGGAAGAAACTACCAGAGTTTCTGCAGCTCCCCACTCCAACAGTAAACCATCCTTGTTTCTATACATCTTGACTAGTCAAATGTAGCCTGTGACTATTTCTGGGGACAGAGAGAAAGAACTGAATGTCAGATGTCAAACACAATTTTGCCATCATTATGAGGAGAAGTGAAACTTCTTTCTTTCACAAACAAAATAAAAATTAGTTAGCAATATTAGTAGGCTTTACTCTCAACCTTTTCTTTATGTCGCTGCCACTTTTACCTTTACCCAAAGTTTTTACATTTCTGTGAAGCTGCAGAAACCCAGAATAGAAGCACTGTTTTAAGATGTCCTATAAGTTGAGACTAATCATGAAAAAAAAATCTAGTTAATAACTCCCAGCATTTACTGAAAACATAAAGCCTTATACATGTACCATGCCTCATATGCACCATGCCATATGCATGTACTATTTACATCACTGACGTTCTATGTGCATGCACTGTGCCTTACGGACGCACTATACCTTATGTATTCATTGTGCCTTATGCATAAACTGCTTCATTTAGCTCCTACAACACTTTCAAGTGAGTGATAACATTATCTTCATTTTACAGGTAGGAAAACAGATTATCCGAGAGGCCAAGCAACTTGCCTAAGTTCCACAGTGAGTGAAGACAGAATGCAAGCAGTCGGATTCTCAGATGTGTGCTGTCTTCAGAGCTTTAAATGTGGTGTGGCACTAGTGCCTTTCTCAGACAAGCAGAAACATTCAGGACCCTCACCCCAGGATCTGGTGCTGGGAATAAGGACTTTCTACTTTCTTTAATATGAGGGAAGGGGGCTCTCCAGGCTGTCCTCCCACACAATCCTCTAGTCTCCCCAAGGACATGGGCACATTGCCTCATTCTCCTTGAAGAAAAGCTGAAGCAAGAACATATTATTGATTCAAAATGTGTCCATGTTTAATTTTTTTCAAACTATTAAACCCTTTGCAGTCAAAGCCTTAGCATGCCTAATAGCACAGTCAACAGCCTTAGGAGCAGAAACGTTCAACTGGTTAATTCTACAAAATTCCACACAAATCAGACAGACAGACAAGAGCTGCAGTGAGATGACGTCACTGTGAGACCAGTGTGTATTTCACACACCTAGCAGAGCATGCTAACACAGGCACACAGCCCTTCTGGAACTTCAAGTCTGCTCATTCAACAGCAAAGCTAGAAATGAGAGCCAGGTTCTACCTTGGCAATGTCTAGTTTGACTTCCACACCCTCAGCCTGGCTGAGGCTGGCAGGGAGAGAGGGGGACTGAGGCTAGGCAGGGAGAGGCGGACTGAGGCCGACAGACACCTGTGCAGATGGCAAAGGGTTGCAGGATTCCTGGTTGCACACACAGTTTCCAACTCACAAAAGGGTCACGTCCAAGCACATTCCGACACCTGAAGGCAATGTTTACTGGGGTTTCACACATCCCAGTAAAACTGAAGAAACAGACAGGAGCTGTCCCAGCAGCTTTGGGGAAGGGGAGCTCAGGGTTGAGTTCTACCTTGCATGCCTCCCTAGAATGTAACCCCTTCTCAGTGCCTTCACCAGGCCTGGGGAGGAGAGACCTCCAGGTCTCACATCAGTGCTACTGAGAAGGGACCTCGGGTGGGAACAGAGACGCTGTAGAGTGGGACAACTCAGTGTAAGGGCTGTTGACGTCACACACTCCCTGCCAAGAGGTGTCTAAACTCTTCCCTGATGTTTCATTTACTTGAAGCAAATCCCATGACCTTTGGAATTAAATAGGAGTTTAAAGGAAACTACCAATGACAAACTTGTTTAAAGGAGAGCAGGTGTTTCTGACTTCCAAGTTTCTACAGTAAGAGAAGCCAGTTTCCCAGCAGCAACCCTGCCAGACCCAATGTTAACAAGTGCTTATTTTTAAGGCAGCTGCAAATATGAACTACTTTGAAGTATAGGGTGCCCTCAACTGTGACCTTGCTAAAGCATTTCGGCTCTGGGTCCCAAACACAGATAAGATCTAGGGAGGATTACTGTGCCACTTTCTTAGGATATGAAAATGTTCAGTGGTACTCTCCCACAGGTACTAAAAATGTCCACACTCAATGTTCAGTTTCATTATCAAAGGAGTACCAATGAAAGACACAGTATATTAGCAAATTTAAACGCCCTCCCATATACTCTATGCTGGTGAGGGTCACAAAATCCACCTCTTTATGTAGCTGCAGGAATAGTTGGTGCAACCTTACTGCAAGGGTCTTCACACACACTTCACATAACAGGCATTTACAATGGCTTGCCTCGTGGAGTGGGTCCTCTCCTATCTACTGTGGGGGTCATCCATGGGCCTGCTTTTTCTCCTCTGTGAACCATGAGCACCTACAGGGCATAACATATATATATATATATATAT
>CABHPQ010172752.1:44312-58459 GCA_902168405.1 Peromyscus aztecus | reverse complement strand
AACTTTAGTACTACTTAAAGCTCTTTTTCCCTTTTTGTTATAGGTGGTCTTACTGAGATTTTATTTGTTTGTTTTTTTCAAGGCATAGGATGCATTCCTAACTAGTTATATGCTCAGTTAACTTGAGTTAAATTACAACCAAGTTGAACTTTCTGTTATGTGAAAACTTGCTCTACAGCCATAATTTCTCAGGTAGAGAAATCCCCTAATATTTTAAGATAATGGTCTTCCTTCTAATATACCCTGTCAAGCTCAAGAGTGGATCTCCTGTAGCTCCTGTTATGTGAGTCCAAAGATCCAGGCACCGCTGAACTTAATAAACTAGTCTCAGGATTTTCTGTAATTTTAGATTTTAATGTCTACTCTATGGTGATAAAATTAGAAAAGTAATTTTTGTTTTGTTTTTTAAGACAGGGTTTCTCTATGTAGTCCTGGCTGTCCTGGAACTCATTTTGTAGACTAGGCTGGCCTCGAACTCAGAGATCTGCCTGCCTCTGCCTCCTAAGTGCTAGGATTAAAGGCATGTCTACCACCACTATCACCACCCACCTTAGAAAAGTGATTTTTAGGAAAAGAACATGTTTAAAAAGATAGTGAACTCTAAATGCATGTTCTGATTTTGAATGTAGAATATCTGAATATTGAAGTATCATCTAGCAAACCTCAGAGATGGACAAAAATGTGTTTGAGCATTTATTTTCTAATCGTATATGAGGATTATTGATATTTGGACTGACATATATTCTCACCAAAATAAAGCTTATTAAGAATGTAAAGGTAATTGTGCCTGACAGTTATGTGGCTTGAGCAGTTTGTGGGGCCACTGGCAGTGGGACCAGGATTTATCCCTGGTGCATGAACTGGCTTTTTAGAGCCTGTTCCCTATGGAGGGATGCCTTATTCAGCCTCACTACAGGGGGAAAGGTTTTGGTCCTGACTCAACTTGATATGCCAGACTTTGTTGACTCCCCATGGGGAAGGCCATACCCTCTCTGAGGAGTGGATGGGGGCGGGGTGGGGGGAAGGTGGGAGGTGAGGTGGAAGAAGGGGAGGGAGGGGGAATGTTGGTATGTAAAATGAAAAAAAAAACATTAAGTTATGCTGGATTCTGAACAATGTTTAACCCAGGCACCTCAAAGTCAGCTCTAAACCTAGGGGTTAGTTTTCTCCTCTGAAACCTGGAAGTCCACTGAGATGATCAGATAACAATTCATCCTTTCAGGAGAGCCCAAACTACCCTCATCTTCCCAGAAGTGTTGAAGCCAGGAAATTACCTGGATTTAATTTAATTTCTTCAAGTGGAAATTTAAGTAGAGCAAGTATTTGAAGGAAACTTAGGTCAACAGTACTCTCTACCCACCTCAGCTCTCACCAGAGTTCCCTTGGGTGAGTTTCCTGTCCATTCAACCACCCAACAGAATCAAACATTCTTCTAATTTGTCTCAAGCCAGCACATTGTCTGTGATAACACTTTTTGTAATTACTCTGGACCTACCACTCACCTCTGGCGGGCTTTTGTGCCCTGACTCGTCTTTGCCGTTAGCTGTCTGTTCTAGGCCTTAGTGCTGCAGGTTTTTTGACAATTCGCCTTTCATGTTACTACTTCGGTCACTAGATCTACAGCTGTGTGTTTTAGTGTCTTTGTGAACCACCTGACAGAAGTCATGCGGACATTTGTTAGGAAAAAAATACCCAACTACCTGAAGAGTTAGTAGGTGTGCCCATAGTCAAGATTCTAGTTTGATGTTACTATATTTTTAACCTAGTCTACTTGATGGGTTCCCTTTTTAACAAAGTAAAATCTGGTTCAGTCCCAAAGATTCATTAGTGCAATATCTACCTAGAATTTAAGAATCTTTCTCTATTTTGTCACATGTATTATAATTTATTTCTATCGTTGCATTCTGTTTACAGTATTTGCATATTGTTTTCTCATTATAAAGATCTTAAATGTAAATTATGTAAGGAAGGTCTACTTATAAATCAGTAAGGCCAGATTTTGTGAGAACAAGAGGCTTGGGTAAACACTCTTATTATAACTTTGGGCTCCTATTAAATTTGACTCTTCTGTGCCTATGTCTGTGTTTAGAAATAAAGATAATAAAGACTAATTTGCATAGTAGGTAGTAGGGAGAGTACAATCTAACTGCATTTAAGTAAGCGCCTGTTATTAGCTATGGCCCCTGGCCTGTTAGATGTGTCACAGACCATCTGCAAGCATCAGAGGCCACAGGTTCTGGGAGCCCTCTTCCCTAACATACATCTTTTAAGAAACAGCAGCCAAACAGAATTGCTTTATTATTTTCCTACTTTTCTTGGATTTGGTAAAAAATAGCCATCTCTAAATACAAAAGTAGTGTCTCGTTCACATCACCTGGTATCACTCCATCCACACATTTTCTTTTGTTTTTTGTTTTAATCCCCTTCTGGCTTTTTGTCTGGGATACCGTGTGGTCACAACTGCGTAGACTTGTCTTGAGTTCCTAGAATCAGGTGACCCTCTTGCCTCATCCTACCATGTACTTGGGAATACAGGACATACCACCCCTGCCCAGCTACCTACATTTTCATTAACTTCCCCAATCCACCATTCCAACCTTCATACCACCCAGATTCTCCTTAACAGAATCATAAGTCTTACCATTACTGTTAATTTTTAAAATGTCTTTTACATAGTTCTTACCATTTTATTAACACTTGTAAACATTCCCATTAAGTCAAATATAAATATTATTACCTTTAAAAATTATTTCAATCTGGGAGGAATATATTTGGATACACACTTCCCCTAATACTGTCTTATGTAACCCTAGGTACTTTTTAAAAAGATGTATTTGTTTTTATTTTATGTGTGTAAGTGGTATGCCTGCATGAATTTCTATACCACCTGTGTGCTGTGCCTGCGGAGGCCAGAAGGGGGTATCAGATCCCCTAGCTGGGGTTATACTAAGTACTAGGTGTTAAAACCTGGGTCCTCTGGAGAGCAGCCAGTGCTCTTAACCCATGAGCCATCACTCCAGCCCCACTCTGGGTAATTTTTAAATTTTCCTTGATGATGACTTAAGTACATAGAGGCTACAATTGCTGAAAGTGGCAGTTAATACTAATTTATTTACCAAATTTGTTTTGATTTAGAATTGTAGTTCCTATATTTATATTTATGTTTATATGTGGTATCAGTTAAAGGGCACTTATACCTAATAATTGAAGATATAAATATCTCTATTTACTGATAATGGGTTAGAATATTTGGTCATATAAAAGTCCCAGGAAAACTTCCTAGTTATAGACACCTGATTTATATTATAGAAAAAGAAAATCACGTTACAGAACACGTCCGATGGAATTAAGCATGCGTTCCAGACGGACAGCGGTAAGGCATGCCAGTACCTGCTGCAGCTCTGCTCTTCCCAGCACAAGTTCCAGCTGCAGATGCGGGCGCGGCAGAGCAACCAAGATGCCCAAGACATTGGTAAGGAGGAGTGGGCTGCATCACGTGACTCTGGGATACAGGCATGATTTTTGCCACAGTTTTTTAAAAGAAATTCAGAAAGTGTTTAGGATGAAAACTTACAGGGTATCTCTTTGTTAAATGTCTAAATTAAATCTGTTGTCAAATCAGCTCACTATTCTCTTGGAAAACTGCACTGCAGATAAGCACAGACTTCAAAAAGTGTTTAAAGGGTTTAACCAGGTTTTAGCTTATAATTATAAAATTATATTCTACAAGTTTTTTGACTATTTTATTTCATATGTATGTGTGTTTTCCCTGAATGTATATCTGTATACCACATGTGTGCAGGGCCCACAGAAGCCAGAAGAAGGTATCAGGTCCTCAGGAACTGTAGTTAGAGATGGTTTTCAACCACCCTGTGTGCTGGGAATCAAGCCTGGATCTTACGGAAGGGCAGCTAATGCTCCTAACTGCTGAGCCATCTCTAAGATCTTAACAGACTATATCATGTGGGCTCTAGGATACATATAAAGTACAAGAGGAAGGTCTGAGCTCTGGAGAGGTAGGTGATCCTCGGCTTGGGTTTGAAGGATAAATGCTGAATAGTCTGGAGATGAGTGTGGGAAAGAACAAGCAAGCAGGATAGCGGGGGAAGTGGTACCTCTGCAGTGAAGTCAGGCATTGGAGTGGCAGGTCACCACCTGCTAGCTCATCTGGAATCATTCCTGTCTGGAAGCTATGATAAGTAACCATAGCAACCAGTACAGTGGGTTTTCAGCTGCAAAAACAATCCAGTTCTGGACAGAACTCTCTCAGTCAGAGCTGAAATATTTAAAGCTAATTCTGCACAACCACATGTTCAGATTAAAGTGATTTGAAATCACTTCTTTTTGGTAAATCCTTACAGACCTAAGTGGATCACTCTGAAGTGTAGGAGTGAAAGTTTAATAGCATACTCCAGTGACCCATGTTTCTGAATTCTTTTCTGGGACTTTCATTCTGAAATCTTATAGAAAGTTTTTCCTCTAGCGTGGACTGGGGGATGGCAAACTGTAAGATGTTTGTCACCCCTCAGGATCTAAGTGGAGGCCATGTGTTCCCCTAACATAAGGTTCTAGGAGCTTATGTGAACCTACAGAATCACAGTCTTTGGAAACTGCATCCCTAGAATGTACATTTTCACTGAATTTCTTCATACATAAATTTTAAAATATGATAGACTTGGCTATTATCACATTATCTTTTATTTTCCTACTTTGCTTTGCTAAAAATTATACAAGCTTCTACATTTTTTTTAAAGTACAACAAAGTACCAAACCAATTAAAGATATCAGCAGCATTCCTGCTTGGATCAATGTTCAGTACAAACCAGAACTGAACAGTGAGAGATCATATCGTTTTATATGTGATAGAGTAGGGAGAAATCAGAAGATAAAAGTATGAGGTTGATCCTCTCTTCAATGTTTCACATGAAGTGCAGTTTGGGTATCCCATATCCAAATTTTGGAGAGACTAGAATGTTTCTCTTTTTGAAGTTTTTAAGAGTTTGGAATATCTGCAAACACAAGGAGATGCATGTGAGGAATGGGACCTAAATCTAAACAGAGTCTGTGCCTCATCTTCCCCTCACACATTTGGACCTGCAGGTGATTTTACGCTGTTCTTAATGTTCTGACTGAGACCTGTCAGATGAAGCCAGGCACTGAGTTTCTACTTGAAATGTCTGTTCAGCACTCAAAGTTTCAGCTCTTAGAGCATTTTGGATTTTGGATTTTCACATTAAGAGAATGTTTGACCTACAGTTATGCACAATTCTTACCTTGAGTAAAACTGCTGATATTCAAACCAGACTGTTACAGATCAGAAGGCTCAGGAATACTGCAAAAGTTCTCTGTCTTAGTTCCTCCATTTGTAAAATTATTGTCGCAGTAATAATCTATATATCAAAAAGTCATTGCAAAGTGCAAATTAATCCATACCTGTAGAGTACTTTAAGCGCATCTAGCAGACAGGGTTGAGGACACAGAGTTGAATGGGAATGTACTTGTCTAGTACATATGAGGTCCTGGGTTCAGTCTTCACTGCATTATTACTTTTCTCTACCACTAATCAGCAATAGTGGTACAACTAATACTTGTAGTAACAGTGGTAGTATGAGCAGCAGTAGACACTACCACTGCCACTCTGCTGTGTGCTTCTGTACCATCTACCATACACCAGATATCATACACCATACACCCTGCAGTAGTAGCATGTCATGTACAAATGACCTTAGGGAAGAAACTGAATTTTCAGAGTCTCGTTTTCTTTCTCGACATACTCTGCATATTCTACAAACTCAGTTCCAGACTTCAAATGGCAAGTTAGCCTTGAAGTCATGGAGAAAACACCCCAAGATGGTATTGTCTCTATACTTTCCCATATTTTATAAAACCTTCAAAGGAATTATGTCCCACTTTGAGTTGTGTTAGAAGCAGCCATGTACGTATTTACCTACCTGAAGAAAACAAGTGAAAATTACTGGTATAATCCATAGGAGGTTGGTGGACTAACACATGTATGCTACATATTAGTACTGGAGAATGCTAATTCTCTAAAGAACCCTAGAGGTCATTAAGTCCCAGTTTTCCTAATAAGGAAATAAGTTCAGAGTAGAAAGTGTCTCCCCTAATTAGATGAGGGTAAGAATCCAGTGGGGGATGCAATGTTGGTCAACTCACTCCTAGCAAGAGTTTATATATAGCTAACTTTCATGGGATGAAAAAAATAAATAAATCATTTATTAGCACATACTATTAAGTAGTAAGTACTAAGGAATAACAGAATAAATGGAGTCTATTTTCAAAAGAACCTACGGGAAAGTCAACAATATGAGGAAGTAGAGAATGCTGAGGAGACTGAGCAGTAGCAAGAGTGGACTAGAAGGAGCAGCCGCAGGCAGGCGCAGGCTGTGTGTGAAGCCAGCAAGGCTGTGAGCTTCAGGCTGACTCACAGCACCAGTGTCAGATGACAGCTCCTACTGTTTTCCCTCGCTGTTGGTGCATGCTGGGTCTGCTCCAGGTAGAAGGCAGAGGAGTTGATGAGATCAGCAAATGGTTGTACTCATAGCCCATGACTGTGAGCTGTGGATGAATTTGAAAGGGGCAGTCCTTGATATGCTCAGGAGACAAAACCTACTGAACTGATCCCCCTTACTGCTGCCAATTTTGAATGTTGAGGTGTTTACTATCACTGAGTTGACTGTTTTCTTCTTAGATTAGTCCTGTTATAGTAAAAGAGAATAGAAATAATGTTTTCCACTCTAATAAAAACCCCATAGATTAAGATGATTCTGGGGACTCTTGGGTGCAGACAAAGATCTTGAATTCTGCTTCCGTCATTGTTTCCTGGTGATAATGAGGCATGTTAATTCAAGGTTCATTCTGATGCATGAATATTACTAATCTTCTCAGAAATAGAAGAGAAGTGAGATGGAATCTAAGTCAGTAATTACAGCATTTTCTCTTTAAAAAGAAGTTTTTCCAGCTGTTTGACATACGTGTCACACTTTACTGCAAATAGAGTGTACCCCTATTTTACTAGTTACCGTGGGACCCAGAGAATGATTTGTGATGTGGTTTGCCTAATTCACAGACAGCAAAGTCATTTGAAGCTCTGTCCTAGGTCTTGTTTGCGTGTGATACAGCGGCTTTGCTAATAGCTTCAGATGTCAAAATATTGCAGTGATGATGGAGAATAACTCAGGCTTGACCTGAAGTATTTCTAAATTTAACTTCTAAAAGCAGGCTTTAGGTTTTCATTTATTAGTAAACAAAATGTAAGCATAGTCAATCCCATGCCTACAGACACAAAAGGGAAGAAGATGGGGGTCATTTGACTGTCCCTGGCTCCAGTGCCTCGTTAATTTGTAAAGTGGAGATGGGAAGATGGAGTTGGCATAGTAAGTAGTATAATAGCATGAAAATTTGCCCTAAAGGTGTTTGGCTTATAACTGCATTATTGAGCTACAGTGTATATAGCTTACAATTGTGATGTATCATTCTCACTGGTTTTTTGTGTATCTGCAGAGTGGTGTGATATCTTCTCAGTCTATAGTAAGCTTTTTAAAAATATAATGATCAAGGACTTCTGTGCTAAAGCTCTCCTCTGCAAAGCTGCCTTTTCAGACGTGGCAACACATCCTGGTTTCATCCACCCTTCTCCCCATTCTTAGTTTGCCGATATTGCAGCAGAAATACTATGAGGGTTAAAAAGTTCATTGTCAGTGTAGAAAGCCATAAGGAATTTGGGGTGTACCAGCCTAAGTCACAAACATCACAGGATAAAAGAGAGTTAGTAGGTGAAGTAAGAAATGCTTAGGCTCAGGCTGGTGAAAGCAGAAAGGATGGAGTGGTGTATGACAGTCAGAACCCTCTGACTCCTTTCTAAAACCCTCAGGTGCCAACTTTGGAAGCTCCCAGCTAATGCTGGCCGTTGAGATGATTAAAACCTGCATGCTGTATTTTGCCTATTAAAATAACTCTTCTCATGAAGGTACTGCAGTGTTTCCACCGTGTAAAGCAATCCTGTTTCCTTGTAGAGAGAGCTTCGTTTAGGAGCCTGAACCTGCAAGCAGAGTCCGTTAGAGGATTTAATATGGGCCGCGCGATCAGCACTGGCAGTCTGGCCAGCAGCACCCTCAACAAACTTGCCGTCCGACCCCTGTCAGTACAAGCTGAGATTCTGAAGAGGCTCTCCTGCTCAGAGCTGTCGCTTTACCAGCCATTGCAGAACAGTTCAAAAGAGAAGAATGGCAGAGCTTCATGGGAGGAGAAGCCTAGAGGGATGAGTAAATCCTATCATGACCTCAGTCAGGCCTCTCTCTACCCTCATCGGAAACAGGTCATTAACATGGAGTCCCTACCACCAGCCTTTGCGGAGATGGTGGGAAAACCACTGTACCCGATGGCAAGATCTGACACAGAGTCATTGGCAGGACTCACAAAGCTTAATAAGTAAGAACGTGATTGACTAACCCAAAGTAGCTACTTGTAAATTCCACATTTCATGCATTTGTTTTTGTTTAGACATTTTATTATTTTCACCATAGTCTTCTTACATTGACACTTCCCCTCCTACCTTCCTTTTCCCTCTTCAGTTCAAAGTCTGTTGCCAGTTTAACTAGAAGCCCTGAAAGGAGGAAACATGAATCAGACTCATCCACTGAAGAACCTGGCCAAGCATATGTTCTAGGTCAGCACTACCAAGCTTTCCTTTTCCTCCAGAGCTTCTGCTCCTAGTGAAGGGAGCAGATCTTCACTAGGAAGATCGGTGTGTCAACTGCCAACCTGTTGCTGTGAATTCTAATTGCTCAGACTGTGGATACTTAAAATGCCTCAAGTAGAAGTCAGTCCCTGACTGAACTTGGGACTGCTTCATGCCAGTACTGCTTAGCTTCCTCTTGGTCACGTGGCCATGGGCCTCCTAGAGAGTACCTGGGCCTTGCACACAGCTGTGCATTGCTTTCCCTGGCCTTCTTCCTATGAGCCTGTGTGAGCGGGCTCTGAGAGTGCTGTATTTTCTTTTTGAAGGATAAATTTAGTTTTCTTTTAGCTTAAAAGGATTGGAATAGCCTCCAAAACCTTTGATAACTTTGTGAAAACCTCTATGGTTGATAGATGGCAATTTTTTAATTACGTTTTTTTCAGATTTTACCAACTTGTTACTTGGGACCTATTAATTACCTAGGTCTTGAAATTGTGTGACTCTAGGTGATGTGGTTTACTCCTGTAATCGCAGCATGGAAGGAGACTGAGGTTATAAGATTGTGAGTTCAAGACCAACGTAGCAAGGCCCTGTCCCTATTAAAGGGGTGTATATGAAAGTGTACCTACACGTGTGTGTGTATGTATACCTGAACACCACCATACGTTGAATAGTTCTTTGCCTTGTGCATCTTAAAAGGGAAATCCAGTGAAGCCATCGTCAAGGAGAGTAGATATTTGAGCTGAGCTGTTGCTCAGCTGAAGAGAGAGAGGAAGAGGATCCCTCCTCTTGTGTCATCAGATTCTACTAATTCCTCTCCTTAGACCACAGTTTGTCCCTAATTACCAGATAGATGTTAAAACTTAGTTTTTCAGTTTGTAGTTGGATTGGGGATACATAAAATAAATGAAGGCACAGGAGAACTCTTCATTGTAGTTGATAGATATTTATGGCAAGCAACATGACTTTGTGGATGGAGGCATTCACATCTTTCAGAGGTTATACTATCCTCAGTTTTGAATCAGTGGAAAAGACTGAAGCCGATAAAACATAAGATTATATCCCATAGGATAAACCTGTATTGAAATTTAGGGTAAGAGAGACTGAGCATTGTAGGAAATGATTTTTAAAGTGTGTTTACATATAATGAGATCTCGTGAGCTGTAAGATTATCCCATTTGGAAGACTTCATTCTCTGTGGAAAACCTGTGATATCAAGAGAGTCATAGCTGTCCCACAGTACAGCCTGGATAGCCTGCTGTGGGGTGTGGCTCATAGTCCCAGCACGTGTAAGGAGGAGGCGAAGGGTCAAGAGCTTAAGGCCAGCGCGTTGCCTTTGTCGTACGTGTGAGGCTAGCCTAGGCTATATAGGATCAGAAATGAAATAAAGCAAACCTATCAGATCTATTTATTTTCAGAATTTTTTTATTTTATCCATTCATTGAATATTACATTTTCTTTTAACATTTAGACAAGTATTCTTGAAACCCATTTTGTTATAAATATTTTACATTTGATATATCTGTCATTGTCAGAAACAACACATTTGAGAAAATATGTGGCCCCAAACAAGTTAATAAGCTTAATTATTATTTAGAAATAGTATGCCCTTTGTGATAAGACATTTCTCTCCATTTAAATCGAAGAAAACATTGCTGCCTTAATGTTTCATTGATTTTTGTGGAGTTTTCCGGAAAAAAAATTTACTTCTGTAGTTTCTGACCATTTTATAAAATGTCTAATAATTTAATTTATACCACAGGAATGACTTTGCCTAGTTCTGGAAAATCTTCATCCCAAGTACCCTTTAAAGACAATGGTAGGTTTACAAAATGTTTTCCCTCATTCCATCATATTTTTTTTTCTTTTCTTGTACCTTACGTAATGATCTAGACATAAGTGTGAAGACTTCATTCCAAGCCAAGAATTTAGGCCTTTGTCACAGTTGAAGAATGGGATGGCAGTGTGATGGGACCTGTGGTTGTGGCTGTTGCTGATACAGAAATGAATAAGAGGTTAGGAAAGGACACTGCTTGGAAGGCTAAGGCAGTGGCTTGGGACAGAGATAATTTTGAGGTAATTTGAAGGGGATGCTTGAGCTAAGTCGTTCTGTTTTTTCTCAAATACCGAGGGACTGTACTCAAGACCTCACAGGAGGATTTTCTCATAGAAAACAGTAGAGATAAGCATTTCAGATGGAGGGCACAGTCTGATTAGAGACTGGAAGCATGCAAAAATAATAGCAAGGTTGTTGGTGAAGAAGCATATGGGGTCAGCATGAAGTTGGAGCACACAGTGGGGCCAGTTTTAAGTCTTTTCCTGAATATTAGAAGACTTTATTAAATGTGCATCTTCCCAATTTAGACACTAAGAAAAAAAGCTGTAGGGAGATGGCCGACTGTGGACAGTGACTTGGGTCTATATTCAAACTGTTTATAGTTTAGATTGAAAGTGTTTATCTTACTTGATCTTTCCTAACAGCTTTATGGGTAGAAAATAGTCCCATTATTATCTACATATATATATATATATATATATATATATATATATATATATATGTATTACTCTGCTCAACTCTTACCCTTAAATCTTGAAAGCTGAATTATCAGAAGCCTGTGAGAAACAAGCAGGTTTACAAAGAAAGTTAATGATGTTATTGAGACTGGTAAGACAGCTCTGTGGTTAGACTTGCTCTTGTCCTTGCTGAGGACCTGGATTTGGTTCTGGCATCCACATGGTCGCTCACAAAGGCCTGTAGCTCCACCTCCAGGAGCCCTCTTCTGGGCTCCTTGGACACCTACACTCCCACACGAATACCCGCAGACAGATAGGCAGACATGAACATAATTTAAGAGAATAAATAATGAAGCAGCTAAATTTGATGACTCTAAGTTTAGTTCTAATTTTCCTGATAGTAAAGACAAAAAAGGAAATTATGAAATAAGGTCGAACTGTATAGAATTGGTGCTTTTGTAGGCTAAAACTTCAAGTACCAACATGCTCACGCCTAATTCTCCAATAGAAATAAATGTACCAATTTTCAAGAGAATAAATTTGGGTTGGGAGTAAAATTGTTTCAAAAATTATAAATCTAGATGCTGTCTTAAATACTCATGGGAAATGAAGAAGAATTTTTTATCTCCATTACAAATCCTCAAAAAAGCTGAAGGCATATCCTAGGAGTCACACTAAATAAGATTGTACACGGGCCTCCATCGCACAGACTTCTTACATGGACTGCGTTTTGATCACCTGCATAGTTCACATACTTTCACTATTAACATGTCCGAAGTGGTAATAATGTGGATTAACGGTTGCTAAGACTTTATATTACTTCTCATTTAGTCCCCACAATACCCCTGTCTGGTGGGTGCTAATGTTATTTCCTTTCCACAAATGAGAATCCAGAGATCAGCTCTGAAAAGATTGCAGTGCTGGAAAGCAGTGAGTCATGATCTGAATGCAGACAGTTTGTTTCCAGAGACCAAGCTCCAGTCCACTCTTCAGACCCATCCTGGCATGACACTGCCTAACTACTAGAAATAGGGCATCTCCCTGCTAAGCTTGGGGAAGGGCTTTGCTACTAATTGCTCGGTGATGATAGCACACAGGTGTTTTGATTTCAATTCTGATAGACAAAAATGTGAATCTGTACCAACTATCCATGAGCATATGCGGACCTAAGAATTTTTTTTCTCTCTAAATTTCTAGAAGCTTCATCTCACCATCTAGCCTGAAGGGCCGGTCACCTACCTACAGAGGGACCCAGTCGGTCTTTTTTTTTTTTTTTTTTTTTTTTTTTTATAGAATTCCTTTTGAACCTTCCCAACTAAATTTGATTAAAACTGTTGAGAATTAAGTTTTCAGCTAAGCAGTAGTAGTGTACACCTTCAGTCCCAGCACTTGTTAGGCATAGGCAGGTGAATGAAACTCTGTGAGTTCAAGGCTAGCATGGTCTACATAGTGAGTTCCAGGACAGCCAGAGGTACATAAAAGACTGTCTCAAAAAAAAATAATAAAATAAAATAAATAAATGAAGTTCTCTTGGTCCAGAGTAACATAGCCAGGTCCTTTATCCAGTGTCAGTCCTAATATCACCTTATGGCCAGTTGCTAATGCTGGTAACACAGTGTTCAAGGATAAATGAAATTCTGTAGTACATACTCCAACTTGTTCAGATGTCAAGGCCATTGTGATGTCAAATGCTAATCTTCCTGTTAGTAAGATTCAGTTAAAATACCTGCAAAGCTGAACATGATAATTAAAAATGAAAGTCCAAAGTATCCTTAAAAACTGAGTAGACAAGAAAACTCACTGGATGCATAAGAGGTAAACTGAGGAATGAAAGGAACCTAAATGTTTGTCTACACCAAGCCTTTTCATTCTTTGGGTTGTGTGGGCCCGAACAGATGGTACATAACCTACTGTCTGAACTACTATGTGCTGACACAGAAATTCCAGAATATACTTTCCGTCATAATGGATAGCAGATGAAATAGTATAACAGAGCTAGGTGTGGTGGTGCACACCTTGAATCCCAGCACATGGGAGGCAGAGGCAGGCCAATCTAGGTCCAGTCTAACCAAGGTACACAGTAAGATCCTGTCTACAAACAGACAAAGAATAGCACAACAGTTCAAAGAACCTGTTTTTATACCAATATGGTGCCACTGGCCCATTAGCCCCAAGATTTGAAGTAGATCTCTTCCCTGGGGTAACATTACCCAAAGCATCTTCTCATTGGCTCTTCCATTCAGTCAGCCTGAGGCTGCCTAATATGGGCTAGGGTGTAGTTTTTACCTCAATATGTTTTCCTTGCCTAGAAAGCAGTTGAAACACTATTCCACTTACTAAAATCTGTCTCCAGCATAGCTTTTGCCTTGTCAGAAGAAAGTCGTGCTGTTTTGAGGTGATTGAACTCGTCATGAGTGTTCTGACTAAAGACTGCATAGCTTCCACAGGAACTATGAGAGGCGAGCAGGCCCTAGTGCAAGAGCTCACACACTATCACTGTTTCCAAGTAGACGTGACTGGGTAGAGCACAGGCATGTTTACTTAAAGAACTGGAAATTTCAAGTTAAGATTTTTTTATTTTTAAATAGTTGAAAAAAATGCTGTATTTATAATACATGCTAGTAGGAAAAGAGAACTATTTGGGGGATTTAATAAGTCTTCTTTATATTCATGCATTCGTTTGTGTTCATTTTCATAAAGTTAAAATAACCCAGAACTCTCTTCATAAATGATGCATACAGAGACTCGGCAGCCCTGGTCGTTGACTAGCACTGCAGATAACTTGGTTTACACAGGCACAGCGTCTGTGTACAAAGAACTGAAGGGAGCCCACACTTGGCTTGTACAGATGCGGAAGTGTTGACACCTCCACAGGTGATCCTGTAGACACCACCGAGGCTGAGCAGAGAGTGTTTGAAAACGGGGGGGGGGGGGG